>OX155907.1:5487779-5725279 GCA_944588485.1 Phosphuga atrata
TTTCATCTCAAAACTAATGTTGGAAGACTTGGTATGACAGTGTAGGGCCTACAGTTACAACACGTTGGAAGACTTGGTTGTACAACAAATTGTATAATGTATGGGCCGCTTAAGAAATAAGAGAACAAGGCAGATGCCTTACAAAAAGGAAGAAGAAGAAGATATTATGTTTCTCCCCCATTCTAGGGGCATGCATTCTTCGCTCCATATTTTGGTGATTAGTGTATGGATATAGGTGGCTAGATATTCCCCGCCGTGTTTAATAACTTTCGCATGTATGATATCGATGCCCAGGATCTTGTTTTTTTTAGTCCCTCAATGGCTCTCTTGACTTCTGTAATCATCGGGTTTGATGTAAGTTCGTTATCTTCTTCGTTTTCTTAATAAATGTATTTGGATATGTGGGTGTATTTCTTTTTCTCTTTATTTGTCCGATTGTGTTTTCAGTTGCGTTTAGTACTGCTTCTTTTATTTGCAACCAGATTTGCTACACGCTGTTTCCTTCTGTTTCTGTTACTAATAGGTTTTGTATGTTTATAGCGTGTAGATTGACAATTCGTTCGTGGCTTAGTGCTTCAATATTACACCTACGGCTTGCACTACCACTCACTTCTGGTACTACAGCTATTCGTTGTTTCAGACTTGCTCCTGCTAGATAGTGGTCTGCATCGCACATAGTATCATACAGGGGATGATCTCACATCTCAGATGGTCAACTTTAGCATTGAAGTCTCCAAGCAGTATAAGAGCATGGTTTGTTATCGCCGGATGCCTGGAGTTCATCGTTAAAACGTTCTAACCTTTTGCTTCCTCAGTTGGCGCGTAAGCATTTATTATGATCATAATACCGATGCTATTATACGGTGCAAAAACATGGTGCGCTTATAGACGGCACATTGCTAAAGTAGACAAATTCCACATTCGTTGTCTAAGATCAATTATGAACCTAAAATGGTATGAGTACATCAGAAATTCCGATGTACTCCGCAGTGTCGGTATTCTTGGTATAAAGCCCAATTAATGAAAAGGCAGATGCGATGGTGTGGACATGTCCATAGAATGGGAAATCAAAGCCTACCTAAAAATACAATGTTCTCGGAGATGTTTCATGGTGAAAGAATAGTAGGTGGCCAATTGGCAAGATACCAGGACAGGGCAAAAGCAAACATGCGAAAGTGCAATATACGTACCGCACAACACATGGGAAAGAAATTCAAAAGACCGCACTTATTGGAGACATTAAATAAATACACAAATAATGGACTTTGAAGAAACGCTAGAAAACCTAGATATTAAACATTATCTATTGAACTTGTCTACCCACAATGCGATAGGATTTTCATCAGCAAACAGGGATACGCACATGAGAACAACTCAAACCATTAGTCCCAAATCGCTTTAGCCGCGTCGGCTAGGATAGATCATCATCATTATGGTCATAATCATCATAGCTAGAGGGAAGTTTGAGGGAACGCTCTGTGAAATCGTACTTTGTATCAAAATAACTAATAGATAATGTCAAACAGTGGGATTGAAACTCAACCCGAGCAAAACCACGGTGCTTCCATTTACTAGGATAAGAGAAAATTAAACTGCTTAAAGCCCATACTATTGACGATATTGACGATGACAGGGCAATAGAATACAAACAGGAGATAAAGTATCTGGGTATAACACTAGATAGCAAATTCCTATGGAACAGGCACGCTGAAGAAGTGGTAGGAAAATCCAAACGCGCTCTAATGGTGTGCAGAAATCTGACAGGAAAAACGTGCGGTTGTAACGCCGCGATCCTACGATGGATGTAGAGCATTATAGTTAGGGAAAAAGTAGGTGACTACTTTAGACCTGCTAGGTAATACTTCAGACCTGCGATCACTTACGAGGCAGTTGCATGGGGAAGTAGAACCAAGCTAGTCTCTATGAAGAAGCAGTTTGGGAAGATTAAAAAACTGGCGTGTCTGCTTCGCGGGGGGCGATGAGGTCATGCCCGACAGCAGCAATGGATCTGCTGCTCTACTTGACTCCGTTGGACCTTGTCGTGTAGAGTGCCACCAGATCGGCGATTGTAAGGTTCAGCAGAGAAGCAATAGAAAGAGGTAAAATAATCGGGAGCAGAGACCGGAGCAGCCTCGCTGCCAAGATCCCCTCTCTGGAAGTACCAAAACACGAAATGGTATGCAAATACCATTTTCAGAAATACTATGTGTAATAGTAAAGCAGATTGGAGCAACGAATCCTCAGCATACCACATAGAGCAAAGTGCTGTCAAGTGGAATACGGATGGTTCTAAGACAAAAGGCGGTACTGGTGCAGCAGTGTTTGGACCTCGTACCAAATACTTCGAATCCATGGGAACATTCCCAAGTATCTTCCAAGCAGAGGTACACGCAATCGAAAGATGTGCACAATTTAACTACGACAGGAACTATCGCAAAAAACGAATTGCTATCATTTCAGATACCCAAGCAGCCATCAAGGCTATTAGCTCACACACCATGAGATCCAAACTGGTATGGGATTGTGTGGGAAAGCTAAACAAGCTTGGCAGAGAAAATAAAGTAACGCTATACTGGGTACCAGGACACACTGGTATAGACGGAAACGAAGAATCCGATCACCTAACAAGGGATCCAGTAATCCCTTTATAGATACGTAACCCTTTTGCGGAATGAGTGTGAACACCATCCACAAAAGTTTAGATGAAGAAATAAGAGAACAATGGATGAAAACCTGGAAAGAACTTCCAGGGTTGAGACAATCCAAAGTAATGCTGGGATCTGTTGACCAGAAAAGCTCAATAGCTTGCCTGAAACTGAACAGGAACAAGCTTAGGATTCTGACAGGAGTCCTGACGGGACACTGCAGACTTAGAAAACACCTCAAGAGCCTAGACCTAGAGGAAGATGACAGATGCAGATTCTGTGGTTCAGCAGAGGAAACTCCAATACATATGCTTAAAGACTGTGGAGCACTGCTCCGCAAGAGACAAATGTATCTTGGGGCCCACTGCTTGAACGCAGAGGAGTTGCAATCCTTGAATCCCACATAGATCCTGTAATTCTTAAAGAAATCAGGACTAGAGGACGCGCTCTAAATGGGTAAGTATACCAACGTTTAGATGAAGAGGGTGGGGTACAACAGATCTAGATGGTCGCAAGGAGGCGGTGGTGGCCCAGTAGTCAAGGTGTCCGACTTCGAAGCCGTAAGTCACGGGTTCAAATCCTGGACATGGTAAAAATAAGCCACCATTCTCCTGTAGATGGCTCTGGCAAAATCATCGTAGTAAAAATCTGCCTCGAAACCTCCCCGAATAGTGGCTCACCAACCACGTTAAAAACTGTAAGGGCTCACTACACTTGTGTCTAACATCAAGACAACAAGCGCAAGTGTGGGCTGTGGGAGGAGGTCCAGGTTCTACTAGGACTGTAGCACCATTAAGAAGCAGAAGAAGTTCGCAGTGCAAGTCGCCACCATCAAATCTACAACCTAGGTACATTCTTCTACGATGTCAAGCACGTGGTTGTCTTTTGTCATAGGTAGATATGTAGATTTCAGTGTTGAGCCTCTTTCTCTAATCGCTGGTATACTTACCAATTTCTAGCGCCTCCTCTAGTCCTAATTCCCATAGGAATTTCAGGACGTGGGTGGGATTCAATGACTGCAACTCCTCTTCGTTCAAGCAGTGGGCCTCGGGGTACATTTGTCTGGTACAGATATATGGGAGTTTCCTCCGCCGAGCCACAGAATCTGCATCTATCTTCCTCAAGGCCTTAGGACTCCTGTCAGATTTCTAAGCTTGTTCCATAATTTAGTTTAGTTTCAGGCAAATATTTCTTCATCTAAAGTTTTGTAGATGGTGTTCATACTCATGCGTAAAAGCGTTCCGGGCCTAGATCCCTTGTTTGCTAGATGATCGGCTTCTTCGTTTCTATCTAGCTTGTTTAGCTTTCCAACACAGTCCCATACCAGTTTGGATCTGATGGTGCAGGACATAATGGTCTTGATGGCTTTTCGTGATAGTTAATATCGAGGTTAAATAGTGCAGATCTTTCGAATCTATGTACCTCTGCTTGGAAGATCCTTGGCTTGATTTCTATGGATTCAAAGTATTTGGTACTAGGTCCTAATACTCCTGCACCAGTACCTTCCTTTGTCTTCGAACCATCCGTATACCACTTAATAGCACTTAGCTCTATTTGGTATGTTGAGGATTCGTAGCTCCAATCGACTTTACTACTACATATTGCTGTGTTTGCCAGTCCTTCTTCCTGTTTTAGCCCATATTGGTAAATGTAAACGTTATTCCGTTAGTTCGCCTTGTACTTGGACCTGTACTGTGCACTCCCTGATCGTGATTTGTATCATTCGTATCAGTTTCCCTGGTATGCCTAGGTCTCTTAGGACAACATAAAGTTTTTCTCGCTTTATCGAGTCAAAGGCATGTTTAAAGTCTAAGAATATATTGTATATATCCATGTCGTTCTCCCAGGATTTCTGCAGCATCAGTTTAACTGTGAACAGTTGGTCTATTGTAGATCTACCCTGTCGAAATCCGGCTTGGTACTCCCTTATTAATTTTTTTGTGATGGGTTCCAAGCTATTATTTATGATACTCGTGAAGATTTTGTATACCTTGCTTAGTAAAGATATTCCACGATGGTTAGCGCAGGATATTCCACGATGGCTAGCACAGTTTAACTTACATCCTTTCTTATACACTGGGCATATTATGTTTCTCACACATTCTAGGGGCATGCATTCTTCGGTCCATATTTTGGTGATTAGTGTATAGGTGGCTAGATATTCCCCGCTACGTTTAATAACTTCCGCATTTATATTATCGATGCCCGGGTCTTGTATTTTTTTAGTCGTGCAATGGCTCTCTTAACTTCTGTAATCATCGGGTTCGATGTAAGTTCGTTGTCTTCTTCGTTTTCTTAATAAATGTATTTTGATATGTGGGTGTATTTCTTTTTCTCTTTATTTGTTCGATTGTGTTTTCAGTTGCTTTTAGTACTGCTTCGTTTATCTGCAACCAGATTTGCTCCACGTTGTTTCGTTCTGTTTCATTGTCAGTTACTAATAGTCCGGTCATTTTAGACAATTGAAATAAAGAAAATTCCGACAGAGCCAAATCTTCGTAGAGACCTTAGGTTTACCACAAGGAATAAAGTGTCAAAAGTCCCCATCAGTCCTATGTGAGCTTAGGGACTTATTCGGGGCCCAAGGTCAAAATTTTAGGTTTTTTGGATTTTTCTCGAAAACGGTAAGTTTTATCGAAAAAGTACCTCAGAGCAAAGTTGTAGATCTTAAAATTCTCTATAAAAATGGTTCCTATGATTTTTTCTCGAAGACCCACTATTTCCCAGATATTGCGCTTGTAAGAATCATGTTCTACATAGTATGCACACATATGCCACGTATATACATATTTAGGTACTCAAGCAAGCAAAAATGCCTACTCGTGTCTCTTTTTCTCGAGGACGAAGTACAAAAGAAAGTGTAATAAGCAAATGGGTTTACGGAATGCATGCAATGAACACAGTGTGTGACGAGTTGGAAGTTCTTGCTAATGTTCGAATGGACACGACAGATCAACATGTAGATGCGAGTGATTCGAGAGTTAAGAAAGATGCTAAAGATATTAAAATACTTCTTGACTGGTTTTCATCACATGATCCTTTTCCCGAAATTAACAAAATCTTATCTATTGCTTCAGGAGTCGTTGGTGACGATAAGATTAATTGTCATAAAGCTCGTGATGTTGGGATTGCCTCGATGTCTAAAATGACTGGTCAAACTTTCAATCATATAAAATTGAAAAGCACAGATAAAGTACTTCCTCTTTTAGCTGTGAGTAGCACTGTGAAAGTTCACGACGAAGAAGTACCAATAGACCCAGTATTATTATTTCAACGTATGAGTGTCACTAAGACTTTTGAGGATGAAATTGAAACATTTTTCGCATATGATTTAGCTCCTTACCCGTTGTCACTCTTCGATGCAGCTGGAATGCGTAAAACAATGAAGTCGGCTCTTTACGATTGCTTTCAATCAGTCAATGCTGAGGTTGATTGTACAAACGCTGCTTACGTTATTGATGGAGGATATCTACTACATCACGTTGTGTGGGATCGAGAAGAAACCTTTAACGTAATTTTTGAAAAATATGTTCAGTATTTACGTAGACATTATGGTCATACAGTTACGGTAGTATTTGATGGCTATAGTGACACAACAAAGAACATAAAAGCTGCAGAACAACGTCATCGTGCTACAAAAACATCCTCAGGTACCGCCATAATGTTTGACGAATTTATGACAGTTCCAAAAACAACAACATTTTTTTGCAAACATTAATAATAAATCTCGTTTTATTTCTATGTTGAGTAACAAATTAACAGCTGAAAATATTGCCGTGAAACAAGCTCCGAATGACGCCGATGTCCTCATAATTGAAACAGCAATAGAACAATTTAATGCAAGAAATACAACTATTGTAGTGGGTGAAGATGTTGATTTATTAGTACTACTCACTGCAAGGACTCCATCTGATAAAATTATTTACTTTTTAAAACCTGGGAAGGCGCAGCAACGGACAGAAATATATTCTTCTAAAAGTTTATCAGCTTATCCAAAATGCCAAAACTTTATTTTATTTTTACATGCGATAACCGGATGCGATACTACGTCAGCAATGTTTAGAAGGGGCAAAAATTCAGTATTAAAATTATTTGAAAAAAATGATTTGATTGACTGCGCAAAAGTATTTACAGAAATTAATTCTTCACCTCAAATACTAATTACTAAAGGAATTCGGTTTCTTCTTGCGGTTTATGGAGCTCCAAAAAAAATTTATTGCATAGATACGTACAGATATTTAACATTTGTAAAAAATACACGAAACAAAAAGCAAGTACAGCTATCTTGTCTTCCTCCAACATCGGCATCTGCTAGTCAACATTTGTTTCGAGTATACTATCAAGTTCAGACATGGCAAGGCAATGAACTGAACCCTGAAGACTGGGGTTGGAAATTGATAAATAATACTTTAGAACCGATTCGAACTTTACTGCCCCCTGCTCCAGAAAAACTTCTTAACACTATTTTTTGCAATTGCAAGAAAGGTTGTAGTGCCAAATGTGGCTGTAAAAAAGTAGGGTTGCAGCGTTCTCCAGCGTGTACCAATTGCCAAGGTGTCTCTTGCTCAAATGTTCAATTAAATACAAGAGAGGAAGATTCATGTGATTTTGATGAAGAGACAACTGATTCATCTTCATTTGAACAATTTCTAAGCGTTCATCAACAGGAAGGAGAAGAAGAAGAACAAGAAGAAATTGAAGAAAACATGATTGTTGAACTTGAATATGAAGAGTATGAGTCAGATTAAAGTAATAAAAAAAAGTTAGAACGACAGTTAAACTCAGTAACCCATATCAATAATCTTCATACTATTAAATAATTATTGTTCCTGAAAATAACGTCATAAAGGTTCGTGGAATAGGCCTACCGGGGATACAACGTTAAAAAAAACGCGCCGAGTACACTACCTCACAGGTGGTGTGGAAATGTGTACATATTATGTAGAACGTGATTCTTACAAGCGCAATATCTGGGAAATAGTGGGTCTTAGAGAAAAAATCATTGGGACCATTTTTATAGAGAATTTTAAGATCTACAACTTTTCTCTGAGGTACTTTTTCGATAAAACTTACCGTTTTCGAGAAAAGTCAAAAAAACCTAAAATTTTGACCTTGGGCCCCGAATAAGTCCCTAAGCTCACATGGGACTGATGGGCACTTTTGACACTTTATTCCTTGTGGTAAACCTAAGGTCTCTACGAAGATTTGGCTCTGTCGGATTTTTTTTTATTTGATCACTATTTTTATGTCTAAAATGACATATAGGTTTTCGGACTATAATAGGTTTTCTATGTTTATAGCGTGTAGATTGACAATTCGTTCGTGCCTTAGCGCTTCAATATTACAACTGCGGTTTGCACTACCTCTCACTTCTGGTACCACAGCTATTCGTTGTTTCAGACTTGCTCTTAGTAGATAGTACCATACAGGGGATGATCTCACATCTCAGATGGTCAACTTTAGCATTGAAGTCTCCAAGTAGTATAAGAGCATGGTTTGTTTTCGCCGGCTGCCTGGAGTTCATCGTAAAAACGTTCTATAATCTTTTGCTTCCTCAGTTGGCGAGTAAACACTTATTATGGTCATAATACCGATACTATTATATGGTGCAGAAACATGGTGCGCTTATAGACGGCATGTCTTCATGGGTTAGCACTATGCCTGCTACGTAGGAGAGTATGCAAGCGCTGTGTGGTGTAGATCCACCTACGCGAAAAAGGATGACGTGGCATTGAATGAATCCTGCCGCTTGATAACTGGGTGCCTAAAGAGTACACCTCTCCACAAAGTCTTCCCAATCGCAGGCAAAAACCTCCGTAAACCTCCAAACATTCGACGAACAATTAATGCAGACACAGTAAGATCCAAACTCGAAACTGACAGTCGACATATCCTACATGGCAAGAATACACACAGGTCAAGATTAAAATCAAGAAAGAGTTTTATGAAATGCACAAATATCTTAGCGAACTCCCCCCAACAAGCCGAATGGATGCCTGGAAACTAACCGTAGGCCATATTGAAGATGTTCATATTTCACCAGCAGAACACCTTCCTGCAGGATATAACCTCGATTGGCCTGCCTGGAGAACACTCAATAGACTAAGAACAGGAGTAGGTAAATCAAAAGACGATCTAAAGAAGTGGGGCGTAATACAAAAAGACACAAAATGCGACTGTGGAGACGAGCATACCATGAGCCACCTATTGATCTGTCCAAACTGCCCTACAACATGCACTACTTCGGATCTCTTAACAGTGACAAAAAATGCAATCAATATGGTGAAACATTGGGAAGGGAAAATTTAATAATTAGTAACTAACCAAATATCACCTTACTTATATAGTAGTAAGCAGGTAGTAAGAATAGCCAATTCATCTGTGATTTATATATTTTATTTTTATATTAAGGTGGAGTGGGGTAAATGTGATAACGGGGCAATTGTGATAATCTCTTTCCAAAACTTGCAACATTTCATTACAATAGCGCCATATATATATATATATATATATATATATATATATATATATATATATATATATATATATAGATATATATAAATATATATATAAATTTGTGCGCAACATACACGTCTACACCCCCACCACTTTAATTCGTGTATGCAGAGCTTTTGCCACAATTCGTTGCAGATCTTTGCTGATGAACGTTGCTTACTATGATAACGAGTGAAAAGTTTTTTGCATCTAGTGCCATAAAACCATTATCTCAACGGGCGAATAAGAATTATTTAGTAGGGATAGGTTAAAAACTGTAAAGTATAAGGTGATATGTTCAGTTTATCAGGATTTAAATATTTTCTAGGTTTTTGGGGCTGTGTCACATTTGCCCCTGAAAATATTATAATGGGGCAAATGTGTTATACAATGACCAGGAAATTATGTTACACTATGTCACTTTTGCTCCTTTATCTTTCCAACGTTATGATTTTTCTAGTTGTTGCAGAAATTGTTGCCTTTATTTATCTTTTAAGAATCGTTCTTTATTTTGCTTTTTCGCTCAGAAATATAAAAAGTTTGTAACTTTTTTACACTTCCAGCTTTTTTATAAATAAAAAATCAAAATGCACAGTTTTGTCTAAATTTTATGTCTTTGCCCCGTTATTTTATGTAGCAATTACGTATACCAATATATACTCCATTATCACATTTGCCCCAAATCAAGGGGCAAATGTGATATATCGACCACGTTTAAAAAAAGTTCCTAAAAAAAAAAAAATCTGCTAATTGCTTTTACAGTCCTATATCGATTCAAAACACTGTAGCAATGTAACATTTTGTAACACTACAAAGTTCACCTATTTAAAAACTATATCGCATTTACCCCACTCCACCCTACTTTATTTGATTTTATACTGACTCATGTTCTATTTATATTTATGCTTGAAATAAGAGAACAACCAATGAAAACCTGGAAAGAGCTTCCAGGGATAAGACAATTCAAAACAATGCAGGGATATTTTAACCAGAAAAGAACAAAAGTTAGCCTGAAACTAAACAGGAACAAGCTTAGAATTCTGACAGCAGTAATAACGGGACACTGCGGACTTAGAAAATACCTCAAGGCCCTAGACCTAGAGGAAGATGACAGATGCAGATTCTGTGGCTCAGCAGAGGAAACATCTACTCAAAAACTGCGGAGTACTGCTCCGCGAGAGTCAAATGTACCTTGGGCCCTCTGCTTGATCGCATAGGAGTTGCAGTCCTTGAATCCCACCCGGATAATAAGAAGTGGTAGGAAAAGCCAAACGCCCTCTAATGGTGTGCAGAAATCTGGCAGGGAAAACATAACTAACTAAAACATAACAACAACTTCATAAGAAATTCCTAATGGAGTCAGGACTAGAGGAGGCGCTCTAAATGGATGAGTACACCAACGATTATAGGAAGAGGGTGCGGTACAATAGATCTATGAAGATCGCAGTACAAGTTACCACCGAAACCTAGAAGTCAGCAATCTGCAATGCTTATATTGTAGAACTTTCCTTTAATTCTTAGCTTAAGTATGCCATGCACGCTACGGTCTACCGGAGCGGTTAGGTTTAGGTGCAGGTTTACCTGCGCAGGTCAACCGCACGGAACCGGGACGTTCCGGTATACCGTAGCGGTCTTAAATTCTTTTTGCCATGGCATCGATTGAGGACGATGACTCGATATCATATCTAAGCCCAACAAAATATATACTAATACATTCAAAACCAATACATTCCAAAACACACTAGATACAACTGACGTGACCTGCACAGGTCCACCGTCGAAAGAATTAATTTTCGATCTTGCTCCGTTCGCCTGCGCAGGTTCAAAAACTGCACAGGTCTATTCCCACACACGGGCTACCTGCGCAGGCAAACCTGCATAGGTAGACCTCTCCGATGGACAGTTGTGTCTATGGCAGCCATTACACAATCTGTCGCTAAACTGCTTCAAATCCTTGACTTCCGGTGTACTATAAATGTGACACCTCTCCGTCCTTGCTTTTCATCAGTTCCACTGTATAGGAGCGTGTATAATTTTTTGTCAATTCTTTCTTCCCCTTTCCACCTAATCTTGTAATGCGATAATATCCATCCAGTACTTTTCTAATTTTTCCGCAATATCCTAAATCTTTCCGGGCTGAAGCATGGATCGTACATTTCAGATACCAATTCCAGTCTCATGTCCTTGGTTCCTAGCAATGTTCTTCTTGGTTTCGTCTGTCCAATGCGAGTCGTGTGCATCTTGCTTGTTCAGTCTAATTTTATTGTATCAGAAAATTGGTCAAAAACTGAGCAACTTTCCAAAATTATATTCCGTTTAGTCAAAACCTTCATATGCATCCTTTTCGATTTTAAAGTAAACCCTCCTGTTCTCAAAGGTACAGCCTGGATACATAATCAGTTGAATATTTATTGTTGTAATATTTATTACATGGAATTATAATATATTTATGTATAAATTAAATCTACAAATAAATAACTAAAAAATGATACAATTCTTAAGCTACATAGAAACGTATAAAGGTAATATCTATAATACTATAAAAAATGATACATCCTTGGTATCTCGATTATAAAAAAGGAATATGTTACACGGCTATGTTTATTTTTTGTAAGAAGCTTTAGAAATATATTTAATTGCTCATTTGTTGTCGGAGATGTTCGGGAGCTTGATACATTTGTTGTTGGCTCACTGCGTTGTATACAGGCGGAGGGAAACACCTGACATGCTCCACGGATTGCTCATCGTTATCACTGGACTTCAAAAACTTGTTCAGAATCGCAAAGATTTGCGAGTTTAGAACTTGGAATCTTCGAATTCTATCCACCATGCGCTTCAAATTCTAAAATAAAAATAATTAATAACAAAAAAATTTATATGTTTAAGATACTGACAATTCCTTTAACATTTTCGTCTTTCATGTCGACTCTTTGTACTCGTAAAATGTGATAACAGAAATCAAGAGCTTCAAATCGCCTTTGTTGACCTAACAATACAATCATTGTACAACCAGCCCAATGTAATCCTTCTCCAAACAATTCCCTAAAATTTAAAAACATTAATAAATAAGCAAAAAACCCTTTATTATATTTTAAATACATACTCAACTGTAACTTCAGTCTCGCCAACAGGAATACAGTAAACAAATTGCAAAGCGGACCAAAGTCTGTGGAATTCTGTACATTCGTCAACGTTCATCACACCGTTCGCTGGTGGCGGCCCAACCCAAACCGGATCATCCAAAAAGCTTCGAAGACGATTTAAAACAACCTCGAAAATTGATAAACCACAACATAACCGTTCTCTCGTTAATAAATCACCTTCTCTAGATATCATTGCTTGCTATGTATTAAAGAAAGAAATATTAATGGAAGAAATGAATTGAAAATATTTTACCTTTGCTGTTCCTAATTTTTCAATATTTGGAACAATTTGTAGCGCAGCGTATTTGGCTTCGAGTCGTTTTTGTTTGGTCTCCGGTTTTTCGCCCTCTATAAGATTTGGTATTGAAGCAAAATAATTGAAAGCAAAATAGCTTACCTTTGCAGAATGGCCTGGGAAGAATATTTTGGAATGGAGCGGCTTGTAACAAATCACATACTTCTTCCTGAGATAAGGCTTGTTCCATAAGTAAACAAAACAGGATTATGTTTCCAAATTCTCTGTAAATATGGAACAGTTCTGTCCTTGCATCAGGGTATTGAACAATATCATTTAATTGTGCATGATAATATCCCAAAACACCTAGCCAATAAAATATAACAAATTATTTAAAAATAAATCTTTTTACCTTGAATTTACCTGGAGATCCATAATCGTATCTTAAAAGCTTACAAACTTTTGGCATAGCTTCCATGAGAGTTTTAGTGAATTGTAGGAGGTTTCCTTGGATTAAATTTTTAACAATAGTCAGCAATTCTTCCATAACTACAGCAATCCCTTGATACCCAAGCAATTTACACATTGTGTGGAAATGATGCGGCCCGACAAATCCGGAATATTGTCCATATTGAGTGGTGTAAGCAAGATTTAAGGGTTTCGTCCCCCAAAGGTAATGGGGAGACATTTGAGGAGGTTTATCTCTATGAACCGCGGGACCAAATACGATTTCTCCTTTATACTTGGTATAGCGGTTCGTCGCCGCATTATAAACGTAAGTTGGGAGGAAATCGTAATTTAATTCCCAAAACACGTGCAAAGTAATTCTGCCATATGGAGCTAGGACATTATGGTTAGCTTCTCTAAACATACAGTCAAAATCATCTAAAGCTAACCATTTACTTAACAACTTATGACATAAACGATTTACCTAGAAATTAATTTGAATAAATTATTGCTGTAAGTGATTCAAAGTTGAATCGAAAATACTTGTAAAAGGCCGTTCAGTTCCATAACACCTGTGATATCTCCAGCTTCGAATTTACTTATAGCTAAATCTAAGGACTTCTGCATATCAGCATTGATCCTCTGCGTAATAAGTTTATTTAAATCTATTGATCTACCAAGTAATTGCACATGTCTTTGTTTTAATAACGTTTCATAACGATTGGCTCTGGGATAAGGCAATAGATAAGCGCCCAGTGTTGCACATTCTACTCTAAAACGCTTATCTAAGAAGATACTAGCTGCTAATTGTTTATAATAAGCAAATATCTGTTCACTCAATTTATAAACAAACTGATCGAAACACAAATTTACTTCTGCTTCAACTTCATCATATAAAAATTGTTTCCTGAATATTGTTAACGCATATAAAGCACTATCATTATAAAGATCTAATGGATACAAAACATACCTACGAAAAAATATCAAAGTTATCTTAACTCTAACTTTAGTGATTTTGTACTTACTCCATCATGGAAGGCTCTTTCGTTTTTAAAATGTGATCCGTTAAAATCCAAGGCATAGACATGTCTATAGGGAATTGAATGCGTTTCTCCATTGTAATCAAATCATTACATTCTTCGTTATGCTGATGTCTTACTGTGCATTTCTATAAATAAGGATTTTTGCTGAGTTTTTGTAAAGATTACAACCAAAATATATTACTTACTTGGATTCTTCTACCCATTGTCATTTCCAAATAAAATTCTCGGTACCAAAGTTGTGACAAATCACAGCATTGTTGCAAAGATTCTAACAAAAATTAATAGATAATATACAGGGTGTTTCAAAAATGTCCGTCAAAAATTCTAGGGCGTGTTCTAGAGCACAAAATACGAAAAAAGTCCCTATAAAGATGTGTCTGAAAACACTTCCTAACTGAGGTCCAGCATTTAAAACGGGGGTTTCCCCCAGTGCCAGCACGTGCGCCTGGTCGGACAGGCGATCGCCTTACGGCGCCATATTTTTGTAGCAATAAAAGACATTTCTCGGACGTACATTATGAGAGAATAATGTCAAATGGCGAAAAATTAGAATTGCTTTGCTTGTTATTTGATAATGCAGACCATATGGCTAAAAAATGGTCGATGTTTGGTTATTCTAATTGGAGAATATTTCAAGTAGTTTTAAAATACATGAACGTTATTCAAATCTGAAAAACTGGCAAAACTATTGATAAAGAACATCAGAGATTATTGAAATTGGAACAGCATTATTGGCAAGAGGTATTAAAAGCTATTATAGCAACAATTCAATTATGCGCAGAATTTCAAAAAATCCCATTCTGTTATCATTCAAAAACACAATAAAGAAATTCAAAATAACAATAAATTTAAAGGGAGAAAAAGCACGTGCTACTATTATTTCCAAAATTATAGAGGCTAAATATTACAGCATTATTTTGGATTGCACTCCAGAATAAACGGAATTGTCTATTTGTTAGACCATTTAATTAGTAAGCATAACGAGATTGCTGACACCAAGCCAGGCAATCAAATAACAGAAACATTCTGAAACGAATCCCGGTCGTGAAATTGTAAACAATGAGACGATTCAAATTTAAATTCGGCTGATGATCTACGTAGTGGAGTGCGTTTAGTTAAGTTAGTAGACAAGACTAGACAGACAGACCATTGTTTCAATTTCTCGTGTAAATTTTGCCTTGCTTGAATATGATTTAGTATTAGTCGAGATTCACTTTGGTCGCTGGAAAACTAAATGAGTGACACGGACTTACTTAACTAAATGGTTGGATTTTTGGCAAAAAGTGCTGTTAACTTAATTAGTTTTTGTTTGAATGTGAAAATAATTAGGAAACTAAGCGAAATTTTTAAAAAATGTTTCAAATAAAATTTGCAGATAATTAAATTTCCTATAAGATATATTATTATCAAATAATTATAGATTTATCTATCTCTCTTAACATCAATGCTAGTTATATAGTGACATTTACCTATCTGTCTTAATAACAATGCGAGTCTAGTTTTTCGTGTATAACTAGAAAACTAGTTAAGCTAGAATTGCAATTTTTTAATAGAATTAGCTACAATTTCCAAATATTTCTAATTGTACGTAAATTTATCGCAAATTTAATTGCAATCTGAGATTTTCCAAAACTGTATTAATAACAATGCGAAGCTAGTTTTTTGTCTGTAACTAGAAAACTAGTAAAACATAAATTGCAATGTTTTGTGAAAATGTAGCTAACTGAATTCGCTATTAGCTACAATTTTCGAAAGTTTCAAATTTTTCGCAAATTTATCACAATTTTGAATGCAATATGAGACTTTCCAAAATTGTCCTAATAACAATGCGAGTCTAGTTTTTCGTCTGTAACTAGAAAACTAATTAAACTAAAATTGCAATGTTTGGTGAAAATGTAGGTAACTGAATTCGCTATTAGCTACAATTTCCAAAAGTTTCAAATTTATCACAATTTTAATTGAAATATGAGACTTTTCAAAAATGTCCTAATTACTAATTAAACTAAAATTGCAATGTTTGGTGAAAATGTAGCTTACTGAATTCGCTATTAGCTACAATTTTCAAATGTTTCAAATTTATCACAATTTTGATTGCAATCTGAGACTTTCCAAAACTGTCTTAATAACAATGCTAGTCTAGTTTAGTTTTCCGTCTGTAACTGGAAAACTAGTCAAGCGAAAATTGCAATTTTTGGCGGAAATGTAGCCTAGTGAATTCGCTATTAGCTCCAATTTTCAAAAGTTTCAAATTTTTAGCAAGTTTATCACAATTTTGATTGCAATCCGAGACTTTCCAAAAATGTCATAATAACAATGTGAGTCGTTTTTCGTCTGTAACTAGAAAACTAATTAAACTAAAATTGCAATGTTTGCTGAAAATGTTGCTAACTGTATTAGCTTCAATTTCCAAAAGTTTCAAATTTATCACAATTTTGATTGCAATATGAGGCTTTCCAAAAATGTCTTAATAACAATGCGAGTCTAGTTTTTCGTCTGTAACTAGAAAACTAGTTAAGCTAAAATTGAATTTCTTAGATTTACACAATTGGAAAATCATAATATTTTTTTTTAATTTTTAGACGACATTCTTAAAAATTGTCAGGATTTGCACGTGTACCTAAAACAGACGATATAGAACCTTTAAATTTGTCTAACGAATTATATAGAAAGAAATAATTTATCTGAAAATTTTCCTAATATTATTGTTTGCTTAAGAATATTACTCACTTCACCTTACCGTTGCCAGTGGAGAACGTTCGTTCTCTAAATTAAAAATAATTAAAAAATATTTGGGATCTTCTATGGCCCAACAAAGATTTTTTTTAAGGCCCAATATAAATTTATCTATATTAGTCATAGAACATGAGATAACAGAGAAAATATATTACGACGACATTATTAATAATTTTGCAAAGGAAAAGCCAGAGGAGTAAAATTTTTTGTTTTATTTATTTTTAAGTTATTGTTTTGGTATAAGTTATATATTTTGTCAAAGTGTCTATACCTATATTGATTTTTTGTAAATATTGTTATTAGAATTACATTTGTCTTTTATTTGTTAAGTAAATAAAATTTAAGAGGGGCGGCGAAAGTTGTATTCGCCTTAGGCGGTATATTTTGACGCGCCGGCCCTGGTTTCCCCACACAACATTTTCAGATAAATGTGCAGATGCAAAAACTAATTGCAAAAATACGAAGGTCGTTCCCCGAATGTACCGCCACTGGTTGACTATCAAGACGAAAATAAGCACAAACGGTAGTTCGGTAACTATAGTCCATTTTTCTTAAGAATGCAGTACAGGAAAGATAGGGCTAATTTGACCTTGTTCTCTAATTGGCTTAAAGGAGAAAGACTTGAGGAGAAGTTCACACCGCCGATATTCACTTCTCCATCTCTCTCTTTTCACATACATTTGCAGTCACTGGCGTAGAATTTGGTGACATGTAATTCAATGAATATAATACTACGAAGAATTTCTAAATATAATAGAACGTTAAATTATACTACAGCTAATAAGTACTATATTATACAATAATGTTTTATATATAATTTAATATTAAACAGTAGCGTTTGTATCTTTTCTTCAAAGATTATAAAATTAAATATAATTTAATATTCAATTTTACATTTAAAGATAAAAAAATTCATTAACTCCAAGTATATTTTTTTCGTACGCCAATGCATCTTGAGGTGTTAGTTGTCAATGGCAGCCGTGTCAATTTACAATTGTCATCTGATCTGTTTGTATCATTTAGATTTTTTGCGTTTTTCTCAATTTTTTTGTTTGTATTTTATTGCTATTGTAGCCATTTGGTGTATTTAATCTGTATTTTTCTTTTATATTCAAGTAGCCTTTTTCTTTTATATTCAAGTAACTATATTTGAATTTAGCGCCAAATTTTGTAACTAGATTTAATATTTGTCATAGTGTAAATCAGGTTTCTAGTTACTGCATTCTTAAAAAAATGGACTATAGATGAAATTGATCGCAATCAAAAACTAAACTGAAAACGTACTCTTGTTTCTGTCGCTCAAGATAACAGTTTTCGAGAAAAAAAATAAAACGTAATATTTTGGAACTGATGGCATATTCATTTTTCACATAACGCTGCAGTTCTGCGAGATTAGCCATTTCGGTTTCATAGTCCAAGTTTTTTGAGTGACCCCAAAAAAAGTAGTCCAAGGGGTTCATATGGTGACCTTGCTGGATAAGCAACTGGACTGCCTCGACCTATCCACCTTAATGGATAGGCGTGATGCAGGTGAGCTCGCGCTAACGCGATAAAATGTGCAGGTGCGCCATCGTGCATGAACCACATTTGGCGTCTAGTCCAAAGAAGGCAAAAGAGCTGGCAAAAACAAGCCTGGCAAAATTTCTGATAAAAAAATGTCGATATACCGGTCTACCGCCCTGGTGGAATATGGTGACCGATTAATACATCGCCAACAATACCACACATTAATGGAAAATCATTGCTGATGAGCTCTCACCATAACAGTATGAGGATTTTCGTCCGCCCAGCAGTGCATGTTATGGAAATTCAGAATAGACCTTTTCATAGTTGATTTTTTTTGTGCGCATGCGTCTTTTCCCGCCTGTTATACGTCAAAATTGCCCGAACTTTTTGACATCCCCCATTCACTATGAGTGTTTAGGGGTTCTGGAACTTCACTATTTGTTTTTACTGCTCAATTTTGCCTGTATATATATATATATATATATATATATATATATATATATATATATATATATATATATATATATATACCCTGTATAAAGGTATACAGGGTATTTTTTTTTAATAACGCGAATATTTTTAAACTTATAAAAAGAAAACTTTATTTTAGTATTACACATATTCACTAACTTATATTAAGATCTAACTATTTCTAGATATAATATAAACTAATATATTCACTATTTCTAGATCTATTTCGATACTCTTAACATTCAGTTGTTCAATTGACTGCTTTTGGGCAATTGACTACCAAAAAATATAGGGCGTACGTGATTTAAGTATATGTAGATTATAAACAAAAATTAGACGAAATATAATATATACAGGATGTTACGGGACTTGAGTATGTCGCATGTCGGTTATAAATAAGCAAAATTTAGACATAATATATACCCTGTATATATTATGTATATAGAGCGTATGTGATGAAATGCATAACGAATATAAACAAAGAAAATTCAGAATAAACAGCTTGGTGCCGACACATACTTTTTAACCTTCGGACCTAACCGAGGACATAACCGAGGAGGACCTAACTGTATGCAACCCACATGCTTCTGGTGCCTGACAATACCACGCAACGTGTATTTTCATAAGTTTCTAATAGTAAACTCGCATTTTTCTTGTAATTAAACTACATATTTACGGTTTTCAGATTTTTCCCTTTACATGTGCTGTGACACCGCTTCTTGCCAAATTTCATGATTCTAGGTCAACGGGAAGTACCCTATAGGTTTTGAATCCCTTGTGAAATCGCAAAATATGCGACATAAACGGTCATATCTTTTGATCGCGTTGACTTAAAAGTTTGATTTTTTCACAGCTGAAAGAGACCGCAGACCCGACTATTTGATACAATATAATTTCAACTTGTTACCTCTACGCGTTCCTGAGAAAAATGGTCTTGACAGACAGACAGACGGACAGACAGACGGACAACAAAGGGATCCTATAAGGGTTCCGTTTTCGGTACGGAACCCTAAAAACATAAACCTTTCCTCTTACAATACCAAAAAACAACAAAAAGAAAAATAAAATCAACCAAAAAAAAAAAAAAAAAAAACAATAATCACACACCATAAAAAAAAGTCCAAGTTATAAGAAAGAAAAAAAAACTATGCTGGGCTATTCCTCTGTTTCCGTCCCCTGTTCCTTTCATCCTTTCCATCATTACCAAACCACTACCATCCTCATTCATGCACTGTTTCCATTTCCTCCCTAACACTCTCTCTCTCTTTCGGTCCACTCTTCGGTTCAAGAACCTTTCTGCCGCTACCCACGCTTTTTTTTTGCCACATACTCTATATGCTCTTTATTACCACACCCACTCCCAAATACACACCCTAAATACTTAAACTGTCCAACCTGCTCTATCTCCATCTCCTTCCTGCGCACCCCACCTTTCATAAACCTCATCCATTTTGTTTTATCTACATTTACAGTCAGTTCACTTTTATCAAAAAATGTCTCCAATCTCTCAATCATTTCTTTCAATTCTTCTGCCAATTTTGCCAGTATTACCACATTATCCGCGTACGCCAGACTCCACACTTTCTTCCTCCCCACCACCACTCCCCCTGCTTGTCCAGCAGTCAAGGCCTTTTCCAAATCTGCCACATATATATTGAAGAGTGCCGGGCTAAGCGGGCAGCCTTGCTTCAGACCCATATCTACTTTGAAAGCGCTCGAATTACTCTCTCTCACTTTGACCCTACACCACGTTTCTTTATACAGCCGCTCGATACCATCTCTCAATTTTCCAGATATCCCCTTTTCTCCAAACATTTCCACAACATTTTCTTATTTACCGTGATATATGCAGCCTTTAAGTCTAGGAACAGAGCAAAGAGCTTACCCTTGGGACTTGCTAATTCCTGGTCGATAATATACCTCAGGGTTATTAAATGTTCAGTAGTTCCCCTTCCTCCTCTAAAACCTGCTTGCGTTTCTGGTAGCAACATTTTTCCTTCCACTTCCTCCCCCAAACGCCTTCCTAATAATTTCGCATACATTTTACAGGAAGAATCCATTTTACCTCTATAGTTTCTCATTTCGTCCCTCTCACCACTTTTGTAGACAGATATCACTTCCCCCGCCATCCAACTGTTTGGCATTCCAACTTCTTTCCGCCATATTCTATTGAATTCGTCTGTCACTCTCTAGAAACATTGCTCATTTGCCATCATCCAAGCCTCATTCGGTACCCCGTCTTGACCTGCCGCCTTTCTTTTCTTTAAGGATTTTGCCAGATTTACCACCTCCTCCACTGAAAATTCCTCCACTATACTCATACCGAGTTCGTGCCTCATCGGTTCTTCCCCCTCCTACTAACTCCATGAAGTGCTGTTTCCAATCCTCTATCTCAAATTTGTCTGTCACTCCTTGTCCTCGACATCCGTTTTTCCTTAGGAACCGCCACAGCTCCGCTTCATTATTAATGCTTGATATCTCTCCCACCCTTTTCTTTTCCCCATCTTTTTTTTGTCTTCATAACTCTCTCAAGCTGTAGTTTTTGTTTCTTAATTTCTTCTTTGACTCCCTTTCCTTCTCTCCATCTGTTTATCACCTCTCTCAGCTTTTTATTTTCTTTCCTGCATTCTTCATCAAACCATGTGGATTTGGTTCCAGTTATCTTGATAGTTTTTGCCACCATTGACGCTCTCATACAATGCGTTATTTCTTTCATATCTTTGAGGTTTTTCCAATCTACTTTTGCTAGCCTCGTGGCATATATTTCTTGTGCGAGCTGATCCCATTTAAATATTATCCTTTCCCTACTTCCCCTTGTTTCGTGTTTTTCTTTCAGGGTCACAATTATCGGCATATGATCGGACCCCCTCGAATACCAATCCTCGTACTTTCTATTGACTCCATTGATTTCTCATTTGCCATCACTAGGTCAATAACGGATTCACCACTACCTCCCACAAAGTAAATTCCCTGTCCCAGTCTCCTACTCAGCACCTATTTAGCACTTCCCGTTAGTTTTTCTTCACCCACTCTAACCACAGCCTTCATTGAGCATTCCTTACTTTATCCTGAGATTTCCTTGTATTTTCACCTCCACAACTGCTAATTCACATCGACTGACCTTCCCCAATTCTTACATTCAGTCTCCTCCTATCAGCAGTTTTTCGTGTTCCCCTTCGTTCAGGCAATCCTCTATTTTTTGTTGTATTTCCACAGATCTATTATTATTATACACCATCATCACCCCCACCATCGCCCTTCAATTTCTATTTCCCTCATCACCAGACCTTCACACATATCTTTCGCCGTATCTTTTTCTCTATTGGGTATATCTGCGGAAGCTTTTTCCCTGAGAGCATTGTCCACCCCTGTTACTATTGCACTTTTTGCCCTTCCGAACATAGAATCTTTTTTTTGCAAATTGGGGCTTCCACTATTGTAAATGTCCATTATTGTACAGTTCGTGGACTATGTAAATACATCATAACACACACGTATGTAACAGTCCGCGATTAATGATAAGTTATGTTTATTAACGAGGAAATCTAAGCATACAACGCCTCATTGTATGCTCTCTTACGTCTCGTCTTAAGCCTCGTAAGACAAGGGTGTATTTTATCTCCCTTGCTATTCAACATTTATGGTGAATACATTATCAGGAAAGCTTTGGACGGTTGGGAGGGTGGCATAAGTATAGGTGGCAGAAAAATAAATTACCTTCGTTATGCCGATGACACCAAACTAATAACAAAGGACGAACAGGAAATGGGTGAACTTATTGAAAGAGTGGAAGGAGTAGGCCTGGACTATGGGTTAAAACTAAATCGGCAAAAAACTAAGTTAATGGCAATAGATCGCACCAACAGAACAAACAGAGCGCCGACCATAAACGATATAGAAATGGTAGAAGAAATTAATTATCTGGGTGCTAACATAAACAGAGCCAAAACTGCCATAACAAAGATACATAAAATCTGGAAGGACAAACAAATAACAACTAAAACAAAACGCAAACTTGTCGAAACTCTTGTCTTGCCAATAGCATTATATGAGGCAGAAACCTGAACCTTGAAGGCCACAGACATTGCAAAACTGGACAGCTTTGAAATGAGGATCTGGAGAAGGCTTTTAAGAATCCCTTGGACTGCTTACAGAACCAACGTATCAATATTAGAAGAACTGCAAATTAATATAAGACTGTCAACCATCATAAGACAACGAATTCTCGTTTCAACGTTTTTTGGACATGCGAGCAGGAGAAAGGATGACACTTTGGAAAAACTTGTGATACAGGGAAAAATCGAAGGCACGAGACCTAGGGGGCGATCTCCGAAGCGATGGATGGACCAAATGAAGCACTTCACAGGAAATTCACTGCAGGACAACATGAGGTGCATTACAGACAGAGATAAATGGATAGAAATCACAATCACCATAACATGAATGATATACATAAGATCACGACACTTCAACCAATGAAGTAAACGACTAGAGAGAGAGAGATGATTGATAACACACACGTGCGTTTGGTTTACAATTCGTGGATTGGTTGAGAGCTGCTACTACGTGCTCATACGTTCAGCGCTCCCCGTGCCACAATTCAAACGGAAATTGATGTAAATTGGCGTACATTCGGTTGCCTATATCTATGAACACTCTTATTCCAGTTTAATCCAAATAAGTACTAAATAACAGTTATATATGAAAATACAACTGTTTGTTTATTATAATGTTAAATACTGATAATTAAATCAACAGAACCTAATAAGAAATGAAATATGTTACATCAAACATATGTGTCTTATTAAACAGAAACAAATTAGTGTGGTCGTAGATAAAGTATAGTACATAACTCGAGTTGTAAGGCAATTACGTACTCGCAGATTAAAGCACTCCCCGCTACGCGGGTCGTGCGTAACTGTTCCGCTCGTACGTAATATGCTTCTTACAACTCTCGTTACGTAATATACTATTATATCACAGTATCATTCCCAAAAACATACATTTTCATTTTTTTTCGCCAAAACTGTTATCTTGAGCGACAGAAACAAAGAGTTTCAGTGTAGTTTTGGATTGCGATTTCATCTAATCAAGAATTTGCTAAATGTGCAGATGGAAAAAATAATTACAAAAATACAAGGGTAGTTACCCGTATGTACCGCACTGGTTGACTATCAAGGCGAAAATAACCACAAACGGTAGTTCGGCACCAGTAACGAGTACACACAATATTTGAACCGATTACTATTAGTTGCGTCTGAAATTTTAACAAAAATCTTGTGTGAGGCCACCCCCTTTAAGGGCTGCACCTCAGTTAGGAAGAGTGGTACTTACGTATTAACGCCACCGCAGCGAGGGGTCTCGCTAGAGATGAACATGTGATCCCATCGACCCATCCCATCCCATCGTCCCATGGGATAGGATGAGTGGTATGAACGTTGCATAGGATGGGATGGGATGGTATGACAAATTTGTAAGTGACGGAGTGGGACAAGTTTTAATAATCTAGTATATCTAGTTCGTGCATAATTCATTACTTATCTTATAATTACGGAATTCTATCTTATAATTACGGAAAAATTAAATTTGGACGAATTATCGTTAAGAAAGCCTGAACCGAAAAGGGCCACGCGACCGGGATGGGATGGAATGAATGGGATAGGACGAAAATTTTAGGTTTGTGGGATGAGACAGTGGGACGAAAATGTAATGGGATGGAACAGTGACAGGAATCCGTCCCACGCGATGGGATCTGGAACGAGAAACTCGTCCCATGCTCATCTCTAGGTTGCGCTACCGCGCGATATGTGGTTTGGATTTGTCTGTTCTAATATAACCTAATCTAACCCTTATTTTTTCTTCTTCTATTTTTCCAATATTTCTATTATTCTTATTTCGTATCGAGAAGCCGCGCTGCCGCGCGATATGTGGTCTGGATTTATCTACTCCCTTATAACCTAATCTAACCATTCATTTTGTTCAAATCTGTAGCTGCGGTGGCGTTAATACGTAAGTACCATTTCGGACACCTCTTTATAAGGACTTTATTTTGAGCTCTAGAACACGTCCTACAATTTCTGCTGGACATTTATGAAACACCCTGTATATTAATGAAAGAACGATGAAATGGAACAAATTTCGTAGTAAATTGAAATGGTAGCTTACCACTAAAGCTTAATAAATAGTTCCAATAGAAGGAATTTTTATGAAATGTTTCAATTTGTGCCAAATAAACGCCATCTATATCCTTCCTCAAAGTCCTTTTACCACCAGATTTATCAGCAATCAAAGACTCCAACATTGTCCTTACCATATATAATTGTGTAGAAGATGGACCTATAATTAGAAAATTAAGGAAAATCTTAAAAAAAAAACGACTCACTAATGGTGCTACAGTCCTAAGTAGGACCTGGGGGCCTTCCCCCACTGCCTACACTTGTGCTTGGTCTTTTTTCTTATTGATCTTAGACACAAGTGTAGGCTTTTATAGTTAAAAAACATCTACAATAAAATATTTACCAACATTCCTTCTAGGTACTTCTATATTAAACCCATTATCATCTTTCTTTCCTTTTAAGGCGGGATCTCCACTGATATCAACATTTTTAGACCAATCAGCACATGTCTCCCTAACTGACATAATTATACTAAACAGAAATACCAACGATTAATTTCAAATTTCCCAATTGCATTTAATTTTTACCTTCTAATCAAATCCTTCTTATTCTTAATAGCCTTCCTTAAAGGCTCCCTCAGAACCCTTTGAACAAAATCTTGTAACTCAGCGTAAATATTTCTGCGAATAGCGTCTGTAAAAACCGTTTCCATTCGAGCCATCAAAACTTGTAAACCCTTAATCATAGCAATAACTTCAATTAAAGCAAACTTTTCCTCGTCACTGTAATTATATCTTGTCGCCTAAACACAAAGAAAATAAATTAATAGGAAATTAAATATATGTTAATATGTACTCTTTCGTATTCTTCGGCTTCTAAAGGACATTCTTTATTTTGGTGGTGATCAGTGGGGTGTAATAGTTTCCAAGAGTATAATTCAGTAACTACACTTGTCCACTCCGAAAGCAATTGTAAACCTCTTAAAGCTAGTTCTGCAGTTTCACGATTTTCTAAATCACTTCCACTTTCCTTGTAAGTTGTAGTAACTTCGTTGCTATACTTGGCAAGTTCACTAATGAATTTTACATGATCCTCACGGATTTGTGGTAAATGAACCATTAAATCCGCTTGTGGTGAGGGAGTGTTTGAACTTGACAAAGGCCATTTACTGGGATCAAAATGTTTGCTGCGTTTTATGTAATTGAATGGAGCTATCTGCATATCTCCAAATAACGGAACAACTTCTAAATTCTAAACAAAATGATAACATCTAAAATAAATAGTTTTATAAATTATTTAAAAATACCTTAAATATTCTGTCAATTCTATCCAGTTTCAGTTTCTTTTTCTGATCTAATTTGTTGATGTTACATAATTCACTGTCCATTAAAAATAAGCCAAAGCCCATAACTTTGACCAACATATGTTTTTCACTGGGTGTAAGATACATTTTAGTATCAAACATGTGCACACAAATGTTGACTACTTCTGCTAGTAATTCTTCATACCCAGAGATTTTCTCTAAATTTTCTTTGACAGTGTCCCTAATTTTATTTTGCGTTGCCAAAAACATGGATAGATTTTGTGATTCTTGTAACGTTTGTGAATCTGACATTACTTTCAAAAATTGTGCAGCCCTAAATGCAATTAAATTAATACGAATTAAGACAATTTTTCATTTTAATTTACCTTCTATAAGTGGAATAATCATTTTTGACACTGGATTTCATGTTTTTCAATTCATCGAGCACAGCAAACATATTTATAAATTTCCCTAATGTCAACAAATAAGCTTCCGAGACAAAATCTTTTCTTTTCTCTGCATGGCACAATCGCTTCACTTCTTGAGAAAACCTCTCAATAGCTTTCCTCTAAAATATATTTATTAAGGATTAAATAGTATATTAAAGGACGAGTTCAGTAAGCGCGATTTTACAGCACGTATCCAAGTTTGGAAAGTTAGTTTTCTAATGTACAAGTGCTGAAAAACGCCTTACGAACGAGTTTTTTGTAGTATTTTTTCTATTTTGCGCCGTTTTGTGGCATATCTAAATAAAAAAATCTCCGATACATTTTGAGAAAATTGTATCGCACTTGGCGAGCCATGACCGCACGCATATGAGTGCTGTTATGAGCCCATTACAGACACAAAATAGAAAAATAAGGAACTATTATTTAAAATAATAAAATAACATACTTGGAAATACATGAAGTTTAGTAGTTTGTTGACCTCAGGTGCTAAAACTTCAACAGTTTTCTCATAGATTTCTACTCTATTGGGTTGCTCATTTGATTTGGGTTGTGGGATAGCCCGAGAGCAACACCGCCATGTATATAACATGACTGCATGTTCTTGGCCTTCTTCCAGTAACTCATTCTATAACAAACGAATCAGAGTTAAATTAAATCTCTAGAACAAGAAGTCTAATTTAGAATGTTTAAGAATTAATGGAAAGAAAACTTTCTCAGACAAACAAGACATTTAACCCTTTAACTACTGCTGACGTCAATAGACGATGGGTGCACGAAACTTTCGTTATATACGGCTGTCGTCAATAAACGAATTGATGATATTTTAAAAATTATTGACGCATTTTTGCAATACTACCAGAGAATACCAGACATGACCAAACAAGATCAGACAAGACCAGAAAAGAACAGACAAAGCCAGTTAAGACAAGATAAGACCGAATAGGATTACGCAAGACCAAAAAAAGACCAGACATGACCAGATAGACAATACCAGACAAGATCAGATAAGACAATATCAGGCAAAAACAGAGAAGACAATACCAGACGAGACATGACAAAATTATTCATGGCCGGGTCTATTCTAAGCGAATCGCAATTCGGGTTCCGCAATAGCTTCGGCACAAGAAAGGCTCTATTTGGGATAAGTGTCCTGGCTCAAAGAAGTCGTGATATGTTAGTTGATCTCTATGCATGTTTCATAGACTTCCAAAAGGCATATGGCAGGGTTAAACGTGATGTATTGGTAGAGACTTTCGACTATATACGACTGGACGGAAGGGATATTAGGATAATTGAAAATCTATATTGGAACCAAACATCGGTGGTTAGAATAGAGGTGATGATACACCGGAAATAAATATTATTTTATTTATATAACTCCGCTTCCTATTAAATATTTCAATTAAAACATATATAATTACCCTCACCTGGAAGTCACCTTGTCGCGGTGTGAGGGCTTAGTTTCGCAACATACCGTTGGACGTCACGACTGGAACAACTCCGGTCGGGGCGTTCGGCGGAGGGCGAACAACCAAGAACTTCCAAACCCTTAATCCCAAGGTGTCATGCGAACCGTACCGAAGGGACTGGTTGATGGCCAAGGGCAACCGGCCATCGCTTACGAAGCCCCTCTGATACCTGGCGACCTCAGAGGGTATCTAGCCTTACCATATCAAGCGGGGCTATGATGTGGTGGACCTTTAGTTCCCTTGCGACTAGTGGGATTCGAATGAAAAATAAACAAAAAATCATACAAAAATTCAATCCGTGTGTGCGGGATGTAGCCGCCACACAATTGGCGGATCAGATGGAGCATGAGCCCCACGATCCGAGCGAGGGCACCAGTCGAGAGAGACCAACTCCCAGACTGTCGCCAAAAAGCAAGGGCAAGATGGTCAGTAACACCGTTACTACCACCAAGCCAGTAAGCCAAGGGAGACCCGCTCCCAAAACGGCTTCTAAAGTAACACCGTTACTCCCACCAAGCCCGCGACTAAGCAAGAGGAGACAAAGCCCAAGGTAGGTAAGAAGAAGACAAGATGGGCACATCCCTTGCCACTCCTAGGTAGTCCAGGCGGGCTCGACGACCCACCGAGAAAGGGCCTCAGTGGAGCCGGGGTGAGATGGTATCTGCGCTTCTTAGCAGACGGGCTACAACCCGAGGAAGCTAAGAAGAGAGCAGTAGAGAAAAAGGTGGGAACTACACCACAAACACAAGGAGCTTCCAAAAGAGGGGCTGATTCTACCACGCCCCAAGACAAGGCAGCTAAGAGACAGAAGGGGAACATCCAAACTGGGGCAATGGGAGTGGTCAGCTACCCCAGCTGCCCTCCCAAGACTTCTGGACCGAGCACCAGCTACGCTCACCTGGTGGGGGTTGGTGTGATGTCCAGAGACTACCCAAGGAATCCCCTGAGTAAGAAGGACATGGCTGCTCTTAAGCAAGCAATTTTGAAGGAGACAGTCGTAGACTGGTCTCACGATATACAGTTTGAAGGAATACACTTCAAACCAGGACTAGTCATTGTCGCAAATGAACAGACGGCAAAATGGTTGATAACAAGAACGCCTATCCTAAGACATTGGGAAGGAGGGGCTCTGGTGGCGAAATTGGGTGATGATATCCCCAAGCCACACGTCATCACCATGTTCCTACCTAGGAGCGGGGACCAAACCCCGGAGGCCTCCATCAACTACCTCAGGGCCCAAAACAAAGGACTGAACATTTCCGAATGGAAGGTCCTTGGGTGCCGGGTGGAAAATGGGGGTCAACTCCTAACGGTGGGAATTGACGAAGAGTCCGATGGAGCTATAGCGGAGGCCAACCATGGCCTCTACTATAGGTTCGGGCGGATCAAAGTCAATGGGTGGAAGAACGACGCCACACAAAAAGCGGATGGAGAGGTAGTGGCAGCCACAGCGGCCCCTCCCTCGGAAGTTACGACCGCAACAACGGCCACTTCCGGGGTGGAAGGAATAGCGGTGGCGGCAACTTCCTCTGCTGAACCTTTAATGGCCAAGGCCGTGAACGAGGAAGTCAGCCCGGATTACCGGGAGGATGACCTTGACCTCACACTCGTAGACATGAGCAGTCCAGCTATGTCTATGGAGGAAGAGGTAGATGTTGTTCTGGTGGAGACAGAGGAGGACTTGCCGCCTCCTGTCACAAACAAAGAATGACCAGCAGCCGCACCAAAGTAGCCCAGGTGAACATCCACCATGCCAGGGCAGCCACGGCTGTGATGGCTAGGATGTTCACCAAACAACACCTAGGGCTAGCGCTACTGCAAGAACCCTGGACCTACCGAGGTAAGATCAGAGGCCTCAGCAAGACTCAGGGCTAGCGCTACTGCAAGAACCCTGGACCTACCGAGGTAAAATCAGAGGCCTCAGCAAGAGAGAATGTATGTTGGTATGGGACAGCCGTGAGGCCTCCCCTAGAACTTGCATTATGGTAAGGAAGGACATTAATTACTTATGGCTTTCAGAATTCTTAACGCGGGACTTAGTTCCGATACAGGTCCTCATCAAGACCGAGGGCCTCCACCGCGAAGTAGTGATCGCATCAGCATACTTCCCTGGCGATGGTAACAGCATACTACCCATGGAGGTACAAAGGCTGGTCGAGCACTGTATTAGGAGAAGGCTGCCACTCATCTTGGGATGTGACGCGAACGCCCACAACGAGATGTGGGGCAGCACGGACACTAATTAGAGAGATGAGTACCTTTTAGAATACCTCATTAAAGAGAACTTAATTGTGTATAACGTCGGGAACACACCAACTTTTGTCACTAAGGCCAGAAATGAAGTACTGGATATTACGGTAGGTAGCGCTAACATAAGTAAACTATTATAAACATAAGTAATTAAAAAGTGGAGGGTTTCAAGTGAACCCTCAATGTCAGATCATAGGATCATAGAGTTTGAGCTGGAAGGAGCGAGTGAGGAAAGCACCCCCATTCGAAACCACAGACAAACTGTGTGGCCTATGTTTAGTTCGCAACTAAAAGAAAACCTAAAGCAGGTGACAGTGCGGGGTAGTATCAAACACTACACCGTGCTGGAGCAGGCTGTAGGAGAAATAAATGTAGCAATCACCACGGCATTTGAATCCAGCCCGGTAAAAACCGTGAAGGAGCATAAAGACGAAAAATGGTGGAACAAAAATTTGTCTACATTAAGAGCAAAAGTACGTAGGCTTTTCAACAAAGCCAAGCAATACGGAAATTGGCTAGAATACTCCGAGATGCTTACCACCTACAACAAAGAGATCAGAAGGGCAAAAAGGGAAAACTTTAGGACCTTCTGTGAAAACATCCACCACGGTGGCAGCTAGACTGCTCAAAGCACTAGCGAAGGATAGAGTGGAAATGACAACCACTCTCAAGAAACCGGATGGGACCTTCACGGAGGATGAAGAGCAAAGAGCTCTCCTCCTACTAGAAACCCATTCTCCGGGATGTAGAGGATACAGGGAGACCGAGGCCTTGATGCAACCACGGAAACCAAGTCGGGCCGACTGGAGGAAGGCAGCGTCCATCTGTACGGAAAACCGAATCAGATGGGCTATAGGCACTTTCCAGCCTTTTAAGGCCCCGAGTGTGGACGGACTAGTTCCTGCCTTCCTACAAAAGCGAGAAAGAGAACTAATGCCGTATCTTTTAAATATCTTTAGAAGTAGTTTAGCGCTCGGATATATACCGGAGCTATGGAGAAGGGCTAAGGTGGTATTTATACCGAAGGTGAGAAAGAAAGACACCACTCAACCGAAGTCATTTAGACCCATTAGTCTAACATCTTTTATGTCAAAGACAATGGAGAAGGTGATTGATAATTACCTTAGGACTATAGTTCTGGTAGGTACACCACTACACAAGAGTCAGCATGCTTACAGAGCAGGGAAATCCACAGAAACCGCCCTGTATCAGCTGACAAACGAAATAGAAGCAGCACTAGAGACAAAGGAAGTAGCGATATGTCCCTTCTTGGGTATAGAGGGAGCTTTTGACAACACCTCACACGAGGCTGTCAAGGCGGCCCTCGAAAGAAGGAATATCGACAGCACTATCTCAAAGTGGATGGGAGAAATGCTGACAACTAGAACGGCGGAGACACAAGTGGGAAGAGATACCATTAAGATCTCCACAACTCGAGGGTGCCCAGAGGGATGTGTACTATCAGCGCTAATGTGGAGCCTGGTAGTTGATGAACTACTGGTTAGGATAAACAACCTAGACATCAAATGTCAAGGTTACGCCGATGACATAGCCATAATGGCCAGAAGAAAATTTGAGGGAACGCTCTGTGAAATTGTTCAGAGAGGCCTCAAAGTAACTAGTAGATGGTGTCAAACAGTGGGACTGAGACTCAACCCTAGCAAAACCACGGTGATACCATTTACTAGAAGGAGAAAACTAAACTGCCCACATCCCATACTCATAGATGGGAAGGCAGTAGAATACCAACAGGAGATAAGGTATCTGGGTATCACACTAGATCCTATCAACTCCTATGGAATAGACACGCTAAGGCAGCGGTAGGTAAAGCCAAACGCGCCCTAATGGTGTGCAGAAATCTGCCAGGTAAACGTGGGGTTGCAACCCCACTATCCTGCGATGGATGTACACCATGATAGTGAGACCTGCAATCACTTATGGGGCAGTTGCGTGGGGTAGTAGAATCAAGCTGGCCTCTATGAGGAAACAGCATGAGAAGATTCAAAGACTGGCGTGTGTCTGCATCACGGGGGCGATGGGGTCGTGTCCGACAGCAGCATTGGAGCTGCTGCTGGATCTGACTCCGCTGCACCTTGTGGTCGATAGGGCCGCCAGATCGGCGATCGTAAGGTTCAGCAAGGAAGGAATGGGCAGAGGTAAAATAATCGGGAGCAGAGACCGAAACAGCCTCGCTGCCAAGATCCCCTGACTCGAAGTATCAAAAGACGAAATGGTATGCAAATACCACTTGGAGAAAAACTACACAATGCAATGCAAATACGGCAATGTGTAGTAGTAAAGCCGATTGGAGCGACGAATCCTCTGCATACCACATAGAGCAAAATGCCATCAAGTGGTATACAGATGCTTCAAAGAAAAAGGAAGGTATTGGTGCAGGAGTGTTTGCACCTCGTACCAGGTACTTCGAAACCATGGGAACATCCCCAAGTATCTTCCAAGCAGAGATACACGCAATCGAAAGATGTGCACAGTTTAACCTCGACAGGAATTACCGCAAAAAACGAATTGCTATCCTGTCAGACAGCCAAGCAGCCATCAAGGCCATTAGCTCATACACCATCAGATCCAAACTGGTATGGGACTGTGTGGGGAAGCTGAACAAGCTTGGCAGGGTTAATAAAGTAACGCTATACTGGGTACCAGGACACACTGGTATAGACGGAAACGAAGAAACCGATCACCTAGCAAACAAGGGATCCAGTAGCCCCTTGTTAGGTCCAGAACCCTTCTGCGGTATGAGTGTGAACACCATCCACAAAAGTTTAGATGAAGAAACAAGAGGAAAATGGATGAAAACCTGGAAAGAACTTCCAGGGCTAAGGCAATCCAAAGTGATGCTGGGATCTTTTAACCAGAAGAGAACAAAAGCTTGCCTGAAACTAAGCAGGAACAAGCTCAGAATTCTGACAGGAGCCCTGACGGGACACTGCAGACTTATGAATAATCTCAAGGCCCTAAGCCTGGAGGAGGATGACAGATGCAGATTCTGTGGCTCAGCAGAGGAAACCCCCATACATCTGTTCAAAGACTGCGGAGCATTACTCCGCAAGAGACAGATGTACACTGCTTCACTGCTTGAACACAGAGGAGCTGCAGGCCTTGAATCCCACCGAGATCCTGGAATTCCTAAAGGAATCAGGATTAGAGGAGGCGCTCTAAATGGGTAAGTACACCAACACTTGGAGGAGGAGGCTGGGGTACAATAGATCTATAAAGGTCGCAGGACAAGTCGTCACCACCATATCTACAACCTGCTATATAATTAACAAAAATAATTAATTTTTTAGCTGTACGCAATTCCGACTGATTTGAAGCTGTCATAACTTTTGAACGGCTCACCACAGAGACTTCTAGTCTTCACCAATCCATTCAGCATCCCAAAATTAGTAGGAAAAAGTATATAATATTCCCTAGGAAGCTTTCAGTTAAGAAATACCATCGACACGGGGAGTCTAAACCGCGGAAATGACGAAATGCGAGAAAATCGATTTTGTCAAAGTCGTTATTTTTTTAGTTACAGCAAAATTTCAAAACGTTTCTGCAAGCATTTTTGCTGCTGAATACAGATATGTAAATTATATTTCGGTAGCTCTTTCCATTCACTGTCGCCTGCAATAATTGAGGACATTTTTAAGAAATTTCGGCGCTTGAGTAGAAATCTCGAAAAGTCGTGAATTGCCCGCAGACAATCTTAGTGTATCAATAGGAAAATGACCTTCTGAAAACGATGCCGCAATCCGTTTTGGATTATGCAACCGTTTCTGCGACATCTACTTAGAAAATCGAGAATCGTATAAATTTCAGTTTGAAATTTCTCGACGAATTATGGAATCTTTCCGGACCATTTACACATCGACTTGTTCGTCTTATCGTGTTGTTTCTGTGTGCCGAAAATGATTTCGCTGCTTTTTACCGTTCTCGATTAAATCGAAAAAAATCGAAAAAGCACAAATTTGAAAAACGAAATGATGGAAAATTTTAGTTGAAATTTTTTTTGGAAATTTTGTTCGTGCTTTTTTTTGTTACCCGAAGGAAATCGAAGTGCTGAAAACGGTTTTCTAGTTTATTTCGCTCTCAAGTTACAAATAAACAAGTTTTATATATTTTTTCGCTGTACACCATCTCCCATTTCCGACTGATTTCACGGTGTCATAACTTTTGAACGGCTCACCATAGAGTCTTCACTTCACTTCACTTTTAATCTTCATTAAGCAATTCAGCGTCCCAAAATTAGTCGGAAAACGTATGTAGTATTCCCTAAGAAGCTTTCGATTAAGAAATACTAGTTGAGACCGCGGAAACGACGATATGCGAGAAAATCGATTTTGCCAAAATCGTTATTTTTTTAGTTACGGCGAAATTTAAAAACGTTTCTGGACGCATTTTGCTGCTGATTACAAATATTTAAATTAAATTTTGCTAGTTCCTTCCGTTCACTATCGCCTGCTAAAATGAGGAAAATTTTACGAAATTTCGGCGCTCGAGTAGATATCTATCCCGTGGCGTAGTATCTTGGAAAGTAATGCGTTTCCTGCGGATAATCCGAGTGTGTTGATAGGAAAATGACGTTCTGAAAACGATGCCGTAATCCGTTTTTGATTATCTGCAACCGTTTCTGAGTTATCGACTTGAAATTTCTCGACGAATTATTGAATCTTTCGGGAGAATTTACACACCGACTTGAGCGTCTTGTAGTCGAGTAGTTTCTGTGTGTGTAGTCTAATAACAAATATACATTTTGCATATAATCCGAGCTTTAATAATAATAAATTAATTTAAAACAAAATAATTTAATTTATTTTTCCTTCTCATCTCAAGGGCACACAGACTTTATTAGACTTTACTTTGAACTTAGACTTTATTATTACTGTTTGTAATAGTATATTAAAGAACGATTTCAATAAACGCGGTTTTGCAGCACGCACGTATATCGTTTATTGATTTTGTATAAGCAGTTTTTAAGTTCATCTGTAGTAAATTTTGTATTATGTTTTATGCCAATATATACATATATAAGCCAAAGATGCCAAAGAGCTGAAAAGAAGGCATAATTGTGCCGATATATAAAAGTGGAGATAGGGAAGACCTTGACTACTGAGGAATAACTATTATGGATTCGCTGTACAAAAATGTATGCAAAACTATTGGAACATAAGCTTTTAAGTGAGAAAAAAGGTCTGATCCCTAATGTGCAAGCATTGGACCACTTGGTTACATTGAAATGTTTTATTTTGTGTTAATTATCAGGCGAATGGATGTTCATGTGAAGTTTAAAATGGTGACGTTTTCTGAAACCTTTGCCACAAACTTTGTAGACGTAGGGGGTTTCGTCCGTGTGATGAATGTTGTGCAAAGCGAAACTGTTCCCGTATTCCGAAGAATTGTAAGGTCTTTCTCCGGTGCGGATTCGTCTGTGCCTGCCCAAATTACTGACATGCGTGAAACTCAAGCCCGCAAAATTCGCACGTGAATGGTTTTTTGCCGGAATGTGTCATCATGTGGGTGTTTAGTTCAAGTTGGACACGGCATTTGTTTTCGAAAGACCGCGACTTTTTTGTGGACTTTCTGCGCGTGACTGACGAGACTGCGCCGTAATTTAAAGGTTTGCTCGCAAAGTTCGTATTTGTATTCAGTATTGTTTTCTTGTTCTAGAGGAGAGTGTTCGAGCTTGTGGAGGGAATTGGGAATTAGACTAGAGCGGTTTTGAAAGATTTTCTCGCAGATATCGCAATGATATTTTTTTCCTTGTAAAGATCGCTGTTGGTTTATCACCAGGTGTATTCCAAAATCCCTTCCATTAATACCACATTCTTTGTTATTACCACTCTTCCTCTTTTAAATCTTCTTCAATCTTTATAACAAAGCTATTGCCTTCTTCTATTTCCTTCTATAAAATGCTTTGGGATTCCTCAAACTTATTCTTGAATTCGTAACAAACTATACCCTTCTCCATACAAGCTAAACAGAGTCCGTCAGCTTTTCCATTTTTGCACACCTGTTCGTTCACGCAAAATTCCAATAATTCGTTCAGGGAAATCTCAGCTTTCTTATAATTTATTGTTTAGTTTAAGGGGGTATTCTAGTGTAGAATTTTGAAAAAATGATTTTTTTTTCATATTTCCAAAGTTATTTCATGAGTTATAGCTGTTTTAGTGAAATTAGTTTTGAGCCAAACTTCGTACTGAGTGCACGTGCTAACCTAACAACGCGTTTAACATTTTTCAAGTGAAAATTATTTTGTAAATTGTGACTTTATTTACAATTTGTAATGGATAGAAAAACTTCTAAATTTAGTTCTGCACGGCCATGCAGATTAAAAAGGAGGAAATTTTACGGTAATCAATTTACTGAAGAAGAAGAAACCAGTTTCACTAGAGCATCGCAGCAAAATTAAAACATTCGCAGGATGAGGAACTTATAATTAATAACAATTACGGTTATTGTAATTTAGAATTTTTTTCTGTTTTTACCACGCTTTCAACATTGATCCTGTGTTCTACATGTAAGCAAGATATAAAATTTAGTCGTACAGCTGCTCGTGGGTTAGGGTTTAAAATTGCTTTACAATGTGAGTGTGAGCAAGTACGATATATTCAATCATCGCCCTTTATAAATAAAGCATTCGAAGTAAATCGAAGAATTGTAGCAGCTATGAGATTGCTAGGAGTAGGAAAAGAAGGTATAAATATATTTTGTAGTATAATGGACATTGGTACATATTACAGTTGCCTTGGCAATTTATACACGGCCGCTTCAGCGGTTTACGATCAAATAATTTCAAAAGCCGTAAGAGAAGAAAAGGAATTAATATTAGAGTCTGATCCTCACGCTAATCCTAATCATTTGACTGCTTCCGGTGATGGCACATGGAAAAGACGAGGCTTCAATTCTCTCTTTGGTGTTACTACGCTCGTCGGCAAGTACAGTAAAAGTTGTTGATACGATAGTAAAATCAAGTTTTTGTCAAGAGTGTAATCTATGGAAACACAAAAAAAATGATGACATCCAAGCTTATCGTGATTGGTATGAAGAGCATGAAGAAGTCTGTACTATAAATCATAGAGGAAGCGCCGGAAAAATGGAGGTTGACGCGGTAGTTGAAATGTTTGGGAGGTCGGAAACCAAGCATAATGCCAAATATATCCGATATATCGGAGATGGTGACGCAAAAACTATCAAAGGCATTCTTGATATTAACCCCTACAATGATAACCCGGTAGTAGAAAAAAGGAGTGTGTTGGGCATGTTCAAAAACGCATAGGTTCACGGTTACGTAAAACAAAAAAAGAGAATAAAGGTATTGGTGGCATAGGCGCTGGTAAACTCACTGATAAGCTAATCAATGAATTGTCTTTATATTATGGTTTGGCAATTCGTCGAAATCCAAATTCTGTTGAAGACATGAGGAGAGATGTGTGCGCAACCTACTTTCATAAAATTTCAACTAACGAAAATCCTCAACACATGAATTGTTCATCTAGTTGGTGCAAGTATCAGAAGGCAATGGAAGACGGCACTATTGACGAATTTGACCACAAAAATCCTCCTCTAAATGACAACGTTTTACAAGTAATAAAACCAATTTATGAACATTTATCAGCTGATACTTTATTGGTACGATGTTTGGGTTCTGAAACCCAAAATAATAACGAATCTTTGAATTCGTTTATATGGACTTTTGCTCCGAAGCACATTCACGCTGGACCGAAAACAATTGAAATTGCCAGTTTCTTCGCAGTTAGTATTTTTAATGAAGGTTTTATGCCCATATTAATAATCTTAGATGTTATGGGAATTACGATTGGCCCAGAAGCTAATGCTTTTGCAGCGAGACGGGACGAAGCGTGTTTCGAGCGCTCGGAACTCCGGTCTTCAGAGGCGTCAAAGGAGGGTAGAACTGCTCGTCTTCACCAGAGAACATCGGAGAATGAGCATTTTGAAGTAGAGGAAGGTTTCTTATATGGAGCAGGAATCGCCGATTAAAAATATGTAAGTATTCTGTACCATTCTATAAGTAAAATTGCCCAAAACTTGTCTCAAAACTTTGAACGCGTTTTTCCCGAAACTTTTTTCGAGCTGGCGGTAAGGATATCTCGAGTTTTTGATGGACCGATTTACTTCAAATTTGGAGAGGATGTTCTTTATACATCCCTTTATCGTGTGGACCTTGCCCATAACTATAACTTTTCATTTAGTATTTTTTAAAAATTCGAAACTGTTAAAAAAAATATGCAAAATTATTATTTTTTTTCAAATAGACCAACTTGAAATAGATCAACTTGAACCAAGGTTCATACGATAGCGGCATCTATAATAATTAAGAATCCGTCTGTTTTTTATTTTTCAGATCATCAGGAAGGTTGGAATTACGTACGCCAGGACACCCTCTTTTTTTGGATCTTTTTTTTGTTTATTTTTGTATGTAATAATAAAACATCAATAAACAAATGGATAGTAAAAATATTTTTTGTTTCATTTGTACAGCGCTTCAAAAACCGGGCGAAATACATGCCTCTACACTAGGATACCCCCTTAAAGCGATTTTGCATTTTAAAGCGATGGATGGTGCATGAGGCTTAACCAGAGCAAACAGAGGAAAACTCCAACTTAGACTTTATTATTACTGTTTGTAATAGTATATTAATGCAGGAACATCTGACACTGTGTCAATCCGAAGAGACGTACGACAGGGCTGTATATTGTCACCACTTCTATTCAACATCTATTCGGAGGCAATTTCCAAAGAAGCATCAGCGAAAGACATGGGAGGTATCAAAATAAATGGAGTAAGTATCACCAATATCAGATACGCAGACAACACCGTAGTCCTTGCCGATAACGTATCAGACCTACAAAATATAGTCAGCATCTTGGATTAGACATAAATATATCAAAGACCAAACTGCAGACTTCTCCAAGAAACCCACTGCTGAAACAATTTTGATTAAGGGCAAGCAGATTGAACAAGTCTCGTGTTTTAAATATCTGGGTACCATAGTCAACGCGTGGTGCGATCCGAATCGAACAAACCATGAAAACATTCGTAAACATGAGAAGATTTTTTGCTAGTCCTGATCAGAGTTGGGAGCTGAGGGTTCGCATGATTAGACGTTATGTCTCAAGTGTGTTGCTGCATGGATGTGAATGCTGGACCCTGGACCATGCAATTTAAAAAAAAATGAGGCGTTTGAAATGTACTTATATCGCCGTATGCTCCGCATCTCATGGGTCCAGCGAATTACGAACAAAGAAGTGCTTCGCCGAAGGAAGAAGCCGAAAGAACCAATGGCCCTCATCAAAGAAAGAAAAACTACATACATATGCAATAAGTATGAACTGCTAAGACTAATAATTGAAGGAAAGATTCAAGGGAAAAGATCTGTTGGTACACATCAGAACTCCTGGTTGAAAGACCTCAGAAGATGGTTTGGGTGCACTTCCGTTGAAATCTTTCGAGCTGAGGTGTCCAGAACAATGTTAGCTATGTGGATCGCCAACCATCGAAGGAAGAGGGCGTCATAAGAAGAAGAATAGTATATTGAAGAACGAGTTCAATAAGAGCGGTTTTGCAGCACGTTTCCGTGTTTAGAAAACGACGAGCGTAGCGAGGAGTTTTCTATGGACAATTGCGAAAAACGCCTTATGAACGAGTTTTTAATACTATTTTTTCTATTTTGCACCCTTTTATGCCATTTCTAAATAAAAAAATCGCCGATACATATTGAGAAAATTGTATCGCACTCGGCGAGCCATAACCGCACACATATGAGTGCTGTTATGAGTCCATTACATACGCAAAATAGAAAAAGACATTTTACATTCGACGCTTTTCTGCTTGACACAAGTTTTCAACGAAATATGTTGTGGAGGAAGAATTAGTTCAGAAACAAAGGAAGCTTTACGCTCTGCTTATAGATCTTAAAGCAGCTTACGACACTGTGAAGAGAAAGAGAATGTGGGAATGTCTGGGAATGAAAGATATAAGAATCAGAGATTCAGATTTATCAGGATACACGTTGCAGAGTAGAAGTAAGAGGGAAGGTTTCAAAAAGGTTTGATGTGAGAGTGGGTCTAAGACAGGCGTGTCCAAAATCTTATTAACACTTTGCACTACAGAGTGTGTTGAGCTGGAGTCAGGCAGGAGCATAACGGGAAAATTTGGAGCTTGGCTTATGTCAACGATGTTGTCATTTTAGCTTGGACGAAAGGAAAAATGTCAGAGATGATCGAGCGGGAGAAAAAGTTCTTCGAAAACAGGAAATTGGTAGTGAATGTGAAAGAGACTAAATTGATGATTTTTTTAAAGAGAGCGGTAAATTTGGAAGAAGCATAATTGAGCCAGTAGTAGCTTTAAGACCCGTGCCGAAAGGACTGGTTGGTGGCCAAGGGCAACCGGCCATCGCTAACGGAGCCCCTCTGATACTTAGCGACCTCAGAGGGTATCAAGCTTTACCACGTCAAGCGGGGCTCTGACGAGGCAGACCTTTAGTTCCCTAGCCACCCGTGGGATTTATATGAATTCCAAAAGTAAATATAATTCATGTGTGCGGGACCTAACCCACACAGAGAACAAGGAAGTCAGCCCGGATAACCGGAAGGACGACCTTGACCTCACACTCGTAGACATAAGCAGTCCAGCCATGTCTAAGGAGGCAGAGGAAGATGTTCTTGTAGGGACAGAGGACTGGCCGCCTCCTGTCACAAAACAAGAATAACCAGCAGGCGCACCAAAATAGCGCAAGTGAACAGCCACCATGCCAAAGCAGCCTCAGCTGTGATGGCTAGGATGTTCACTAAACAGCACCTAGGGCTAGCGCTGCTGCAAGAACCCTGGACCTACGGAGGTAAGATCAGAGGCATTAGCAACAGGGAATGTAAGTTGGTATGGGACAGCCGTGAGGTCTCCCCTAGAACTTGCATTATGGTAAGGAAGGGCATAAATTACTTATGTCTTTCAGAATTTTTAACGCGGGATTTAGTTTCGATTCAGGCCCTCATCAAGACTGAGGGCCTCTACCGCGAAGTAGTGATCGCATCAGCATACTTCCCTGGCGATGGTAACAGCATACCACCCATTGAAGTACAAAAGCTGGTGGAACACTGTATTAGGAGAAGGCTGCCACTCATCCTGGGATGTGACGCGAACGCACACAATGAGATGTGAGGCAGCGCGGACACTAATAAGTGAGGTTAATTTAGAATACCTCATTAGAATACCTCATTAAAGAAAACTTAATTGTGTACAACGTTGGGAATACACCAACATTTGTCACTAAAGTCAGAAATGAGGTACTGGATATTACGGTAGGTAGCGCTAACGTAAGTAAATTAATTAAAAAGTGGAGGGTTTCAAATGAACCCTCAATGTCAGATCATAGGATCATAGAGTTTGAACTGGAGCAGGCTGTAGGAGAAATAAATGTAGCAATAACCACAGCATATGAATCCAGCTGCCCGGTAAAAACCGAGCATAGGGATGAAAAATGGTGTAACAAAAATTTTTTCAACAAAGCTAAGCAATACGGAAATTGGCTAGAATACTCCGAGGTGGCTACCACCTACAATAAAGAGATCAGAAGGGCAAAAAGGAAAAACTTTAGGACCTTCTGCGAAAACATAGCATCCACCCTGGTGGCAGCTACATTGCACAAAGCAATAGCGAAGGATAGAGTGGAAATGACAACCACTCTCAAGAGACCGGATGGGAACTTCACGGAGGATGAAGAGCAGAGAGCTCTCCTACTAGAAACCCATTTTCCGGGATGTAGAAAATACAAAGGGACCGAGGGCTTAGTGCAACCACGGAGACCAAGTCGGGCTGACTGGAGGAGGGCCGCGTCCATCTGTATGGAAAACTGAATCAGATGGGCTATTGGCACTTTCCAGCCATTTAAGGCCCCAGGTGTGTACGGACTAGTTCCCGCCTTCCTACAAAAGTGGCGGAGAGAACTAATGCCATCTTCTAAGAATCTTTAGAAGTAGTTTAGCGCTCGGATACATACCGGAGCTTCGGAGAAGGGCTAAGGTGGTATTCATGCCGAAGGTGGGAGAAGAAAGACACCACTCAACCAAAATCATTTAGACCCATTAGTCTAATATCTTTTATGTTAAAGACAATGGAGAAGGTAATCGATAATCACCTTAGGACAATAGTGCTGGTGGGTGCACCACTACACAACTGTCAGCATGCATACAGAGCAGGGAAATCCACAGAAACCGCCTTGTATCAGCTGACAAATGAAATAGAAGCAGCACTAGAGATAAGGGAAGTAGCGATATGTGCCCTCTTGGATATAGAGGGAGCTTTTGACAACACCTCACATTAGGCTGTCAAGGCGGCCCTCGAAAGAAGGAATATCGACAGCACTATCTCAAAGTGGATGGAAGAAATGCTGAGACCCAGAACGGCGGAGACACAAGTGGGAAGAGACACCATTAAGATCTCCACAACTCGAGGGTGCCCACAGGGAGGTGTGCTATCACCACAAATGTGGAGCCTGGTAGTTGGTGAACTACTGGCTAGGCTGAACGACCTAGACATCAAATGTCAAGGTTACGCCGATCACATAGTCATAATGGCCAGAGGGAAGTTTGAGGGAACTAGTAGATGGTGTCAAACAGTGGGACTGCGACTCAACCCGAGCAAAACCACGGTGATACCATTTACTAAAAGGAGAAAACTAAACTGTCTACAGCCCAAATTGTTAGATAGGAGGGCAGTAGGATACAAACAGGAGATAAGGTATCTGGATATCACACTAGATAGCAAACTGCTATGGAATAGACACGCTGAGTCAGCGGTAGGTAAAGCCAAACGCGCTCTAATGGTGTGCAGAAATCTGGCAGGAAAAACATGGGGTTGTAACCCAGCAATCCTGCGATGGATGTACACCATGATAGTGAAGCCTGCGATCCCTTATGGGGCAGTTGCGTGGGGAAGTACAACCAAGCTGGCCTCTATGAGGAAACAGCTTGAGAAGATTCAAAGACTGGCGTGTGTCTGCATCACGGGGGCGATGGGGTCGTATCCGACAGCAGCAATGGAGATGCTGCTGGATCTGACTCCGCTGCACCTCGTGGTGGAAAGGGTCGCCAGATCGGCGATTGTAAGGTTCAGCAGAGGTAAAATAATCGGGAGCAGAGACCGAAACAGCCTTGCTGCCAAGATCCCATGGCTGGAAGTACCAAAAGACGAAATGGTATGCAAATACCACTTCGAGAAAAAGTACACAGCAATGTGTAGTAGTAAAGCCGATTGGAGCGACGAATCCTCAGCATACCACCTAGAGCAAAATGCTATCAAGTGGTATACAGATGGTTCAAAGGCAAAGGAAGTTACTGGTGCAGGAGTGTTTGGACCTCGTACCAAGTACTTCGAATTCATGGGAACATCCCCAAGTATCTTCCAAGCAGAGGTACATGTAATCGAAAGATGGGCACAGTTTAACCTCGACAGGAATTATCGCAAAAAACGAATTGCTATCCTGTCAGACAGCCAAGCAGCCATTAAGATAATTAGCTCATACACCATCAAATCCAAACTGGTATGGGACTGTGTGGGGAAGCTAAACAAGCTTGGCAAAGATAATAAAGTAACGCTATACTGGGCACCAGGACACACTGGTATGGACGGAAACGAAGAAGCCGATCACCTAGCAAACAAGGAATCCTGTAGCCCCTTTTTAGGTCTGGAACCCTTTTGCGGCATGAGTGTGAACACCATCCACAAAAGTTTAGATGAAGAAACAAGAGGAAAATGGATGAAAACATGAAAAGAACTTCCAGGGCCAAGGCAGTCCAAAGTAATGCTGGGATCTTTTAATGAGAAGAGAACAAAAGCTTGCCTGAAATTAAGCAGGAACAAGCTTAGAACTCTGACAGGAGTCCTGACGGTACACTGCAGAATTAGGAAACATCTCAAGGCCCTAGGCCTAGAGGAGGATGACGGATGCAGATTCTGTGGCTCAGCAGAGGAAACTCCCATACATCTGCTCAAAGACTGCAGAGCATTACTCCACAAGAGACAGATGTACCCTGAGGCTCACTGCTTGAACACAGAGGAGCTGCAGGCCTTGAATCCCACCCAGATCCTGAAATTCCTAAAGGAATCAGGATTAGAGGAGGCGCTCTAAATGTGTAAGTACACCAACGCTTGGAGGAGGAGGGTGGGGTACAATAGATCTATAAAGGTCACAATAGAAGTCGACACCACCATATCTACAATCTACATCTACAAGAGTGCAACTTCAGCTCTTAAAATTGGCCCTCAGCCTAAATAGGACTACACTGGCATATATTGTACTGCAAGAAACAAATATGCTGAAAGTGTGTAGGCAGCTAGGAGGGTAGTCAAGTTTGAAAGGAAAGTGTGTGGAATGAGCAATCACAGGATTGTGAAAGAAGTGCTGAGAGTTGTAAAGATGGAAGGTATGGGTGTACATAAGGGGAAAAGTGAGAAGCGAAAGGAACAAGTTATATGAAAGTTGCAGTTGAGCATATGAAGAGGTTGATAGAATGTTTGGGAGTGGAAGGAAGGTTTATGAATTGGTGTGTGAATGGTAATATCGAGAGAGCAAGTTCCTTCCAGAATATGGGAGCATGCAAGTTTTTCAAAGGCTTCCATTGTACCTTAAAAGCAATAAGCTACCTCAATGATTGATAAAACAGCTCAGGTGTGGGTCAGAAGAAAAGGGTCAAAGGTACTGGATGGGCACTTGCTTTAGGCTGTGTGGTATATTTGGGGAGGCTACTAATTGTGTGGGGCATCATTTGAACAGCGATGAAAGATTGGCGGTAAAAGACTGGGGTTTCCCTTTTAACTCACTCAAGCGCATAGAGTGAGTTAAAAGGGAAACTGTAAATAAATATTATTATTAATAAGATTTTTCTATATATGATGTCATATCACAATAACGAATAATAAGTATGAGTTACTACTATTGGAAATCGATATAAAATAAAAACAAATATAATATAAATATTCACTTACAAGACTTGCATGTACAGTAGCCTCTTCGATATATTTAGCGACACCAGTGAGAAATCCATTCCTGTCCTCAAAATTAGTATCGAAATTAGCTTGGTAAACAACGGAGCAAGGTTGTGCTTCAATGCAAGGTTGCTCATCAGGTAAAGGCAATTCATCCAGAACATCAACATTAGAAATAGCATCGTTTAACGACACTCTATCTGTCGCAGCCATGTTTCACTATATCTCCCAACAATAACAAACCAAAACCGAAACGAAAATCTATAAATAAATAAGACAACAATGTTAGCTGCAATGCTGCAATCACGTTGGTTTACAGCTAGCCACACATTCTATGGTCATTAGATAATATATGACTTTTACCTGTATTATGAAAACAATCAGTTTTTTCTTGTTAACATTCTATGCTCCATTTTAATCAATTCCTGGGTGTTTCCGCAACAAACATATCCTATGGAATTTCTTTATTTATCATTAGGCGCGGCATAAACATTTAATAAATAATGCTACTCATATCACTTATCAGTAATGACACACCGGCGCGAACAACGTGCAATTCACATATTTAAACAGACACATGAACATAGCCGCACACAATCAGCAATTTAAATATCTAGGAATTCAAAAATTATTAATAATTTTTCTTCTATATTCAAATAAAATATTACATTTTTAATTAAATTATTATTTTTAATAATTTTTTTTTTGTTCTTCTTCTTCTTTAGCCATTAGGATCTTTGCTGTATGCACTTAACGCCAAATTTTGTTCAACCAGAAATTGTATTATATCAAATATTCTCAATCGCGGACGCGATTTGAAAAACGATTTTCTAATTTTGTATTACATCTTTTGTTTGGCATACATTATTTTTTTGTATTTGCATTTTGTATTACAGAAATTGCGCACCCTTTTCATGTGCCGCCCGGGCCATATACACCCCCTGTTCCCCTCATGTTTCTCTACTAGTCATATCCACGTTATGATTTGCCAATCTAACCTATCTTGCCCAAACATGTATTTGAAGCTGCTACTTGCTCCATCCTTGGCAAAGCCATAACGAGGATATGACTAGTAGCGAAACATGGGGGAACAGGGGGTGTACATGGCCCGGGCGGCACATGAAAAGGGGGTGCAATTATTTCAATACAAAATTAGAAAATCCTTTTTCAAACCGCGTCCGCGAATGAGAATATTTGATATAATACATTTCTGGTTAAACAAAATTTGGCGTTACGTGGCCACACACTCACGTGGAAGTCACCTTGTCGCGGTGTGAGGGCTTAGTTTCGCGTACCGTTGGACGTCACGACTGGAACAACCCCGGTTGGGGCGTTCGGCGGAGGGCGAACAACCAAGAACTTCCAAACCCTTAATCCCAAGGTGTCATGCGACCCGTGCCAAAGGGACTGGTTGATGGCCAAGGGCAACCGGCCATCGCTTACGGAGCCCCTCTGATACCTGGCGACCTCAGAGGGTATCCAGCCTTACCACTATCAAGCGGGGCTCTGATGTGGTGGACCTTTAGTTCCCTTGCGACTCGTGGGATTTATATGAATTCCAAAAGTAAAAATAATCCATGTGTACGGGACCTAACCGACACAGAGAACAAGGAAGTCAGCCCGGATTCCCGGGAAGACGACCTTGACCTCACACTCGTAGACATGAGCAGTCCAGCCATGTCTACAGAGGCAGAGGTAGATGTTCTTGTAGGGACAGAGGAGGACTTGCCGCCTCCTGTCACAAAACAAGAATGACCAGCAGGCGCACCAAAATAACCCAAGTGAACATCCATCATGCCAAAGCAGCTTCAGCTGTGATGGCTAGGATGTTCACCAAGCAGCACCTAGGGCTAGCGCTGCTTCAAGAACCCTGGACCTACGGAGGTAAGATCAAAGGCCTTAGCAACAGGGAATGTAAGTTGGTATGGGACAGCCGTGAGGTCTCCCCTAGAACTTGCATTATGGTAAGAAATGGCATAAATTACTTATGTCTTTCAGAATTTTTAACGCGGGATTTAGTACCGATTCAGGCCCTCATCAAGATCGAGGGTCTCCACCGCGAAGTAGTGATCGCATCAGCATACTTCCCTGGCGATGGTAACAGCATACCACCCATTGAAGTACAAAAGCTGGTGGAACACTGTATTAGGAGAAGGCTGCCACTCATCCTGGGATGTGACGCGAACGCACACAATGAGATGTGGGGCAGCACGGACACTAATAAGAGGGGTGAGTACCTTTTAGAATACCTCATTAAAGAGAACTTAATTGTGTACAACGTTGGCACACACCAACATTTGTCACTAAAGTCAGAAATGAGGTACTGGATATTACGGTAGGTAGCGCTAACGTAAGTAAACTAATTAAAAAGTGGAGGGTTTCAAGTGAGCCCTCAATGTCAGATCATAGGATCATAGAGTTTGAGCTGGAAGGAGCGAGTGAGGAAAACACCCCCATTCGAAACCCCAGACAAACTGTGTGGCCTATGTTTAGTTCCCAACTAAAAGAAAACCTAGAGCAGGTGACAGTGCGGGGTAGTATCAAACACTACACCGTGCTGGAGCAGGCTGTAGGAGAAATAAATGTAGCAATCCACCACGGCATTTGAATCCAGCTGCCCGGTAAAAACCGTGAAGGAGCGTAAGGACGAAAAATGGTGGAACAAAAATTTGTCTACATTAAGAGCAAAAGTACGTAGGCTTTTCAACAAAGCCAAGCAATACGGAAATTGGCTAGAATACTCTGAGGTGCTTACCACCTACAACAAAGAGATCAGAAGGGCAAAAAGGGAAAACTTTAGGACCTTCTGTGAAAACATAGAATCCACGCCGGTGGCAGCTAGACTGCACAAAGCACTAGCGAAGGATAGAGTGGAAATGACAACCACTCTCAAGAAACCGGATGGGACCTTCACGGAGGATGAAGAGCAAAGAGCTCTCCTCCTACTAGAAACCCATTTTCCGGGATGTAGAGGATACAGGGAGACCGAGGGCTTGATGCAACCACGGAAACCAAGTCGGGCCGACTGGAAGAGGGCAGCGTCCATCTGTACGGAAAACCGAATCAGATGGGCTATCGGCACTTTCCAGCCTTTTAAGGCCCCAGGAGTGGACGGACTAGTTCCTGCCTTCTTACAAAAGGGAGAGAGAGAACTAATGCCGTATCTTCTAAATATCTTTAGAAGTAGCTTAGCGCTTGGATATATACCGGAGCTATGGAGAAGGGCTAAGGTGGTATTTATACCGAAGGTGGGGAAGAAAGACACCACTCAACCGAAGTCATTTAGACCCATTAGTCTAACATCTTTTATGTTAAAGACAATGGAGAAGGTGATTGATAATTACCTTAGGACTATAGTGCTGGTAGGTACACCACTACACAGGAGTCAGCATGCTTACAGAGCATGGAACAGAGAAGGAAATCCACAGAAACCGCCCTGTATCAGCTGACAAACGAAATAAAAGCAGCACTAGAGATAAAGGAAGTAGCGCTATGTGCCTTCTTGGATATAGAGGGAGCTTTTGACAACACCTCACACGAGGCTGTCAGGGCGGCCCTCGAAAGAAGGAATATCGACAGCACTATCTCAAAGTGGATGGGAGAAATGCTGAGAACTAGAACGGCGGAGACACAAGTGGGAAAAGACACCATTAAGATCTCCACAACTCGAGGGTGCCCACAGGGAGGTGTACTATCACCGCTAATGTGGAGCCTGGTAGTTGATGAACTACTGGTTAGGCTAAACGACCTAGACATCAAATGTCAAGGTTACGCCGATGACATAGTCATAATGGCCAGAGGAAAATTTGAGGGAACGCTCTGTGAAATTGTTCAGAGAGGCCTCAAAGTAACTAGTAGATGGTGTCAAACAGTGGGATTAAGACTCAACCCGAGCAAAACCACGGTGATACCATTTACTAGAAGGAGAAAACTAAACTGCCTACATCCCATACTCATAGATGGGAAGGCAGTAGAATACCAACAGGAGATAAGGTATCTGGGTATCACACTAGATAGCAAACTCCTATGGAATAGACACGCTGAGGCAGTGGTAGGTAAAGCCAAACGCGCACTAATGGTGTGCAGAAATCTAGCAGGAAAAACGTGGGGTTGTAACCCCACTATCCTGCGATGGATGTACACCATGATAGTGAGACCTGCAATCACTTATGGGGCGGTTGCGTGGGGAAGTAGAATCAAGCTGGCCTCTATGAGGAAACAGCTTGAGAAGATTCAAAGACTGGCGTGTGTCTGCATCACGGGGGCGATGGGGTCGTGTCCGACAGCAGCATTGGAGCTGCTGCTGGATCTGACTCCGCTGCACCTTGTGGTGGAGAGCGCCGCCAGATCGGCGATCGTAAGGTTCAGCAAGGAAGGAATGGGCAGAGGCAAAATAATCGGGAGCAGAGACCGAAACAGCCTCGCTGCCAAGATCCCCTGGTTGGAAGTACCAAAAGACGAAATGGTATGCAAATACCACTTCGAGAAAAACTACACAGCAATGTGTAGTAGTAAAGCCGATTGGAGCGACGAATCCTCAGCATACCACATAGAGCAAAATGCCATCAAGTGGTATACAGATGGTTCGAAGACAAAGGAAGGCACTGGTGCAGGAGTGTTTGGACCTCGTACCAGATACTCCGAATCCATGGGAACATCCCCAAGTATCTTCCAAGCAGAGGTACACGCAATCGAAAGATGTGCACAGTTTAACCTCGACAGGAAGTACCGCAAAAAACGAATTGCTATCCTGTCAGATAGCCAAGCAGCCATCAAGGCCATTAGCTCAAACACCATCAGATCCAAACTGGTATGGGACTGTGTGGGGAAGCTGAACAAGCTTGGCAGGGATAATAAAGTAACGCTATACTGGGTACCAGGACACACTGGTATAGACGGAAACGAAGAAGCCGATCACCTAGCAAACAAGGGATCCAGTAGCCCCTTTATAGGTCCGGAACCCTTTTGCGGTATGAGCGTGAACACCATCCGCAAAAGTTTAGATGAAGAAATAAGAAGAAAATGGATGAAAACCTGGGAAGAACTTCCAGGGCTAAGGCAATCCAAAGTGATGCTGGGATCTTTTAACCAGAAGAGAACTAAAGCTTGCCTGAAACTAAGCAGGAACAAGCTCAGAATTCTGACAGGAGCCCTGACGGGACACTGCAGACTTAGGAAACATCTCAAGGCCCTAGGCCTAGAGGAGGATGATGGATGCAGATTCTGTGGCTCAGCAGAGGAAACCCCCATACATCTGTTCAAAGACTGCGGAGCATTACTCCGCAAGAGACAGATGTACCTTGGGGCTCACTGCTTGAACACAGAGGAGCTGCAGGCCTTGAATCCCACCCAGATCCTGAGATTCCTAAAGGAATCAGGATTAGAGGAGGCGCTCTAAATGGGTAAGTACACCAACACTTGGAGGAGGAGGGTGGGGTACAATAGATCTATAAAGGTCGCAGTACAAGTCGTCACCACCATATCTACAATCTACAATCTACAATCTACGTGGCCACAGCAAAGATGACACCCGTGTCAACAGAGCCAACTTTTTAGAATTGGTGCATCTGCTGGCAAAGTACGATCCCGTTTTAAGAGAGCATTTAGCAAGAATAAAAAATTTAACTAGAATTTTATCAAGAATTTCTCTTACTTATATGTAACCTGAAATTCAAAACGAGTCCGAAACGAGCTATGTCGACGCAACGGTGGGAAGTTCTTGCAGCCAAAGTTTGAAGAGGGTTAAGGACACGTTGGAGCTCTAGAGGCGATGCTGTAAATTGCATTAGAGATCATTAAAAAGTAACTTTAACTGCACTAGAAAATCTGACGGAAACATCTGAGGCGTTTAGTATCAAAACCAGCTCAATCCATTTTTATAAATTTTGTAGGAGAGACAAAAAACATTTCACGCTCTGCCCATTTTATTTTTTTTATTTTATTTTCAATTAAGTGTCATTCGGATAACCTTCGGTGTACGATTCTAAATCTTTTTTTTTGTTTTTTATTAGTAGTATTGTATATTTATAAATAAAAATAATTTGGATTGAGCTGGGTTTGCAAAAATTTCATTCTTCCTTTCAAATTTCAATTTAGCCCAGGGCCGGCGTGAAGGGTGGGCGAGCTGTGCGACGGCACAGGGCCACGCGCTTGTCAGGGGCCCCGCACATTCAGAGAGTTGAGTTGATATTTTTTCTGTAGGTTGAAGAAATGGAAGAAATTGTTAGAAAATTCTTAATTCCTTTGTTGTAAAACTACAGGATCTGCTTTGGACGATGGGGAACTGAAGACATTGTTAGAAAATTCTTAATTATTTTTTTGTAAAACTACAGGTACTGTATTGGACGATGAAAAACTGAAGAAATTCTTAGAATGTTTGAAGAATTTCTTTTTGAAAATTATTAAATTAAATTAAAATCTTAAATCCTTTGTTGTAAAAACGGTGGTTCTTAACCGGGGGTGTCCCTGGGGGTGCGGGAAGGTATTTTTGGAGTGCAGGAGAAGCCCCCTAACAATATAAATTATTAAATATGGCTTATTAAATTTTTGTTAATAAAATATTTCAAAACCATAGTATCCTATAGTGTCCCCCAATAATGCGAAAGTCGGGACCACGTTATTAGAATAGCGCATTATTGGTATATTGAAGCTTATACAATAATTAGGGTTCTGGGTTTTTCGCAAAAAAATGCAAATATACCAAAATTAAGAATAAAGTAAAAAAAATACGTGAATGAAATATTTATGTATGTTGAAAGATATTTTTGTTGCCAATTATATTTTTAGACAATTATATATTTATATGAAATTGGAGTAAATAAAAAATTACCAGCTACGTTCATACCCTTTGCTTTTTTAAATATAATCTCAAACCATCAAAGTTATTAGAGTATCAATCTGCAATGGTCTGCATGGTTGTGAAGGTGCGCATAGTATGAACACCTTGAAGGCAAAAGAGGCCAAAAGGCAGAAGTAGGCAAAAGGATTTGATACCAGTGGTACTATCCTAAAATTATGCGGGCCAGCAATTCAAACGCCTTGTTAGAAGCGTCCTATCAAGAAGCATATCTGTGTGCAAAGAAAAAAGAACCTCACACGATCGTTAAGAAATTCATAAAACCTTGTGCATTAATAATAGCTAAAACTGTATTACGATATAAAATTAATTTTTACGATATAATTCGAACGCGAATTCATGATCTCAGTAAAGACATTTTACTGCAAATAATAGAAGACATGAAAGTGTCCACTAAAAGTAAGTATACAACTGGATGAATCAACTGACGTTGATAATTGCAACCAGTTCTTGGTATTTGCGCGATATGTAAAAGAAAAAGAAATGATAGAATTGAAATATGATAGAAAATGATAGATTCTATTTTGTGAGCAGCGACTGGAGTTGACTTCGGCAGGAGTGACTTCGGTTTACAATCACATCAAAGATTTTTTATTAATATCAATTAATCCGGTTATTAATATTAATATCATTAATCAAAAATTCCGGATTTTGTTTCACACATGAAAAGAGAATTACCGTAAGTTATAATAACGCATTGCATGTTGCATCACTATGCACTTGTGTCGAAAGCTTTGCCAGAAAGTTTAAAACAACACCTAATTACTGTAATAAACGCACGTTATATAAATTTATAGGGTGTTTTCAAAGGAATTTTGGTAACGTCATTGAATAAAATACAATTTTTTAAAATAGCGCAGCAAACTTAGAAACCATCATAAAAATGCTTTAAAGGTGTTGACACCATAAAACTTCAGATTATATTTCTACCTTATTAGAGGTTTGAGTACCACATATAATTTTAGGAAACACTGGTTTTGTTCATGCAAAGGAGAATAAATATTTTTTTAAAGAAAAATGCTTTAATCATAACGTAACCTTACATCATAAGAATTCAATGAGAAGTATGCATTTGCAACGAGCTCATGATTGCTTCCATGTTCGGTTTTTTCCAATTTTTCGAACCTTTTCGTTAAGTTTTCTCCTAGATCAACCGTACATTGGAGTCAACAAGACTCCACATACGAGAACATATATTCACACACATTCGAAAACATAAGGCCCAGCAACCATTTGCCACTTTACAAGAAGACAAAGGTTAGTGGAGTTTTCCATAATTTGCCTATACCAGTGCTCATAATTGTTACATAACATTTCCATTTTATCAATAATAGTAGTATTACATACATTAAATCATAAAAATGACAGAGCAACAGATTAAAACGTTGAAATGAATACGTTCCAATTTGCATCATTCATCGGTTTACCCGAAAACAAATCAAAATTAATAGAGATAGGCAAACGGTTACAATAATTGTAGCTTCCCATCGTGAATTCGAGGAAGGTCATTTGCAGATTCATTTGTTGGACAAAAAATTAGTCACAGATAACGAGTTATATGATTTTGAAGATAATTATTTCAAAATTGTTAGTGAGGCCGAAGATCAAATCAAAACAAACGCCGGTTCTTCTGGTGACGCTACATCAAACACACAAAATGAAGGCGCATCACAACAAATTAAATTGCCAGACATTCAGTTACCACATTTCAGCGGTTCTTTTACAGAGTGGATTACGTTTCGTTACAATTACCAGTCATTAATACATAACAATAAGGCTTTAAACGCAATTCAAAAATTTCATAGCTGCGACGTACACATTTAGTCGCTTAATTGAGTTGCTACTTTGAATACGCCGACCGTAGTACTCGTATCTAAAACTGTTATTTCAAGTCTAGCAAATTATTTTTTAATCCACCCGCAATATAACCTCTGAATGTCTAGCCCTGAAAGAGATTGTGGAAGAAAATGTATTAGTGGGTGTCAAAAAACGTAAAAGAAAACGTTACAAAGAAGCGGCAAAAGAACATAAAAAATAGGATGGTTGCGACAGTTACTACGTGGTAATCCATACTTACATTGAATTTAAAAATTCACTTTGTTTTTTACCACACTTATATTATGTAAAAATATTATATAACTTATTATTCACAGTTATATAAATTTCTACACATATCACGACTCGAGTTTCGACGTTTGACGGTCATTTTCAAGTGAATATATACCCTTATAGTTTTGGTGGGGTGGGGGGGCGGTGTTTGTCCGAAGATGAGGACTTATCTGTTTGAGATTGGGTGAGATTAAAAAGTTGGGAAAAGATTAGGTCAGTTTGCTCGTTTAGGAGATTAACTGAGGGATTACGGGTTTTTTTGAAAATTTCTAATGACTCTAGGAGATTTAGTTTCGGGCCTTTGTTGCAATTATGCAAGATTTTTAGATTATCTATTTCTGGGAATTTATGATTGAATTCGAGACAATGGTTTGAAAAAGAACTAGTGTCTTTTTTCAGACGAAAAGCGCGAGAATGTTCTGAAAACCGTGTTGCAAAACTTCGTCCTGTCTGCCCTATGTACACGCTATTGCATTCGGAACAATGAATTTCGTATACGCCGGATTTTTTAATGGGATCGATTTTGTCTTTGGCATTAAACAATATGTTGGACAACTTAGAGGAGGGTTTAAATGCAACCTGAAGATTTTGCTTTCGAAGGACATTTGCGATGTGTTCGCTTGTTTTGCCAAAATATGTCAGGGAGATGAAAGTTTTGTCTGAATTTGAGGTTTTCGGATAAATTTGGGCCATTGCGAATTGGGTTCGTTTATTATTGATAATGTTTTGGATGAGTTTTGTTGGGAAACCATTCTCTGTAGCGATTGAAATGATGGTACTTAATTCTTTGATTCTCTTTTCTGTGGAAAGGGGGATTGAAAAGGCTCGATGTATCATTGAATGATAGGCCGCTAATTTGTGTGTTATCGGGTGAAATGATGAATACGAGATTGTAGAGTTAACATTGGTGGGTTTTCTGTATATATCAAATTCTATTTTGTTGTTTTTGTGAATCAGAGTAAGGTCTAAGAAGTTTATTTTGTTGTCTGTTTCTACCTCGATGGTGAATTTAATTTTGGGATGAACGTTGTTTATTAGGTTGAGAAATTGGTCTAATTGACGTGTTGTACCATTAAAACACGCTATTACGTCATCGACATATCTATACCAAAATGAAATATGTTTTTTGGAGAAATCTAGTTTGAAGATTTTTTCTTCGATAGTTGACATGAATAGATCGGCTAAAAGGGGACTTAATGGCGATCCCATTGCTAGACCTGATGTTTGCTGATAGTAAGTGTTATTAAATTTGAAGTAATTTTGATTAACACATGTTTCCAGGGCTTCATAAAGTTCAGATTTTATAAGATGATGACAATTAGCTTTATCAATTAAATTTTGTATGATTTCGAGACACTCTTTAGTAGGTATATTAGAAAACATACTACTGACGTCAAAAGATACGAGTTTGGAGTTTATTGGGGTTGTTATTTGTTTGAGGAGTTCCGAAAGGGCGAGTGAATTTTTTACAGAATATTTTGGGGTAAATTTGGTGTATTTTTTGAAAAGAGTATTCAGTTTAATTGCCAAAACTCTTGCTACACTGTTAATATAGGAGACAACTGGTCTAATGGGAGAATCGGGTTTGTGAGTTTTAATGAAACCATAGAGTCTGGGAGCTGTGGGATTCTGATTTATGATTTTAAATTTCTCAAATTCGGAGAATAAAGTTGTAATATTTTTTAAGAGACTTCTAATTTGAAATTGGAATTTTTGTGTAGGATCCTTTTTCAAGGGAGTTAGTTTTTCTGTTGAAATGAAAGAGTTCATTTTATTAATGTACTGTTCTCTTTCCAGGACGACTATCGAATTGGATTTATCGGCTTTTGTAAGGACTAAAGAATTGGACTCAATTTTTGTTTTTATCGATTTGATCACTGCGGAGTCTGTGGTAGAATTACGGGCGTACGATTTTATATGATCGGCTATTTTGGCTCGGGGTATAAGAGGTTCTTGCACTTTTTTTAGCGCGATTTCTGACTCTACAATTATTGTGGATTTATCGGATTTGTTATTGATGAATGGGGTGTAGTTGGGGTTTTGGGAAAGAAAAGATTGTTCAATAGGACTGAAGATAACTTTTAAGAAGTTGATGAATTTAGACACTAGATTCGGTTTTGACATTACTTTTTGAGGTTCGGACTTTTTGTTCTTTACGAGAACGGATAGTTTCTTTTTTAAATTTAAATATTTTAGGTGGTTGACCCTACTTACATTGTCACGAACAAAGTCATCAAAGATCGTGAATTCTACTGGATGTAATTTAAATGTCAACTCTGAATGCAATATCTTGAGATAATGTTGAATAACATCTCTCCTCCGATGAAGATTTTTTATTTCGGATCTAATCCAACTGTTTTGGGCAGATTTTATGGCTGCTATTGCGGCCGAAGTCGTGGAGCGGGTTTTAATATTTACATAGTTGGGTACGACTTTGGACCGAAGGCATTCGGAATTGAACCAGATATCCTGTGAAACGAAACGGTATTTTTTCATCAATTTGTTGTACAATTTTGTCTGGGTTGCCGTACAGGCTGATTTTATGAATAGGATGGTTGCGACAGTTACTACGTGGTAATCCATACTTACATTGAATTGAAAAATTCACTTTGTTTTTTACCACACTTATATTATGTAAAAATATTATATAACTTATTATTCACAGTTATATAAATTTCTACACATATCACGACTCGAGTTTCGACGTTTGACGGTCATTTTCAACTTGAAAATGACCGTCAAACGTCGAAACTCGAGTCGTGATATGTGTAGAAATTTATATAACTGTGAATAATAAGTTATATAATATTTTTACATAATATAAGTGTGGTAAAAAACAAAGTGAATTTTTCAATTCAATGTGAACATAAAAAAGATTCTTTAAATAAATTTATAAAGAAATCTTCAATTATTTCACCTATTTCCGTGAGAAATCCTGTTGAAGTTGATAACGAGAATTCCACAACAATACAAAACAAAGAAGTATCTGTAGAAATAATCAGAGAACACGAGGAACCTGATACATCATCTCATAAATGCCAAACAATCACATCTGGAAAACATGAAAGTGAATCACAAAATAAGAAAGAAATAGATGAATTATTTAACACTGATGACCCAGCCACGTGGCCAACAATGTTAAACCATGCTACGAGAACAATAATTGTTCAATGTGGTCCACATTCTACTTTATCTACAAATGATTTCCCGAAGGATGCTAATAAGAGATGTTTTTCCGCTACACATTATGTGAGAATAATGGCAAATGGAGAGAAGCGTTACAGAAGATGGCTTGTATATTCCAAAACTTCTGACAACATATTTTGGTTTTGTTTCTGAAATTATTTGCCTCTGATCACTTTTTTTAGCAGATAAGGGGTTTTCCGATTGGCGGCACGAAAGTGAACGATTAAAATATCATGTACGATCCACCGTACATATTAAATGCAAGCATTCTTGGACACAAATGTTATGCAATTTAAAGATGAACAATACAATTGATCAATCTCGGCTAAAGCTAATCAATGAAACACATAGATTGCATAATGTTTTAAGACGTATTGATGACGATGATTTAAGACGATGTTATAAATAACTTTAATAATAAGCGAGGTATATTAAATCTCAATTATATACTTACTTGTTACTATTCCCTAATTTACTATTGCAATTGTACAGGACTTCTACGAAACACTCTACGATAGCAAAGTATCACCGAGTCAGCCACTGACAGCTCGAGGGCAAACACGACCACCTGTCGAAAACATCGGATCCGAAGAAATTCCGGATCTCATTCCAGAGGAGATAATGCTCGCTATACAACAACTTAAGAATAGAAGAGCCCCAGGGGAAGATGACATACGACAAGGTACTTAGTGAAGTGCTGGCAATTATATTCACAAAGTGCATCCTGGAAGGTAAAGTACCTGCATCATGGCATAACGCAGTAATCACCCTAATTCACAAAAAAGGGGACACCGAGAGGCTGGAAAACTACAGACCTATCAGTCTACTGTCGCATGTCTACAAGCTCTCCTCTCGGGTTCTAGTTAACAGACTTGACAGGAAACTAGAATTCTTTTAATCCAGAGAACAGGACAGGCTTTAGCTCAGGCTTCAGCACCAATGGCCACCTTCAAACTCTCAAAACAGTGGTGGAGAAATGCAATTAATACAGGAAACCACTTATCCTAGCCTTCATCGACTACGAGAAAGCGTTCGACGCCATAGAGTGGTGGGCCATAGAGCAAGCTCTAGTTAAATGCCGTATCAATGAAAGGTACATACAGATTCTCAACCACCTGCATCAGAACGCAACTGCCTGTGTCTCCCTGCACATGAAAACCAACAAATTTCATCTAGAGAGAGGTGTCAGGCAAGGGGACACAACATCAGCGATGCTGTTTACCCTAGCACTAGAATCTATATTCCAACAGATGCAATGGGCAGGGAAGAGGCTGATGATTGATGGAGAGAGAATAACCAATCTGAGGTTTGCTGATGACCTGGTTCTGGTCTCAGAGAGCATTGGGGAGATGATGACGATGCTGGAGGATTTGAGAGTGGAATCCGATCAGCTAGCGGAAGTGGAAAGGCGGATCGCGCAGGCCTGGGCAGAGTTCGGTACCAATAAGCAGATTCTATGTGGCAAAATATACCTGGATCTCAAAGTGAAAGTCTTCTAGCAGTGTGTCATGCCCGTGCTCACCTACGGTACAGAGACCATGACCCTTACACAGAAGTCCGCCGAGAAGTTCGCGCAGAACGAGAGTCTAACGAAGAGGCCTACATCCATGATTGTATCACCAAAAGGCCATGATGATTCCCTAATTTATTTATTTCAAAATTTTGACTGGAATAATAACTATTTCTATAATGAACTGTTTTATTGAAATTAATGTATTAAAAAAATTAAATGTGAATTTTTGAAGCACCTTTCTTATGAGAGAAGGTTTCATTATTTTGCGATGGACCCCGCTTCATTATTTTGCACAGGGCCCCGCAAAATATAGCGCCGGCCCTGATTAAACCTATATGGTATCTTAATTATATTCACGTATTAGCATGTAAAATCAAAAGTGTGAGTTGATTTAATCAATTTATTATATTAATGTCGATAAACTGTTATTCTGAATATTCAGTCATATAGAAATTCACTACGTCCCTGTAGTATTTGAGGTATTCGATTTCCATCCACTAATTCACAAAATGCTTAGTGTGCAAATTATTATCGTCAAATCGATTTGTAGCTTGATCGACAAAGACCTATCAAACTACGCAAGGAAAAAACTTTTGAAAAATGATGGACAGCTGGTTTTGATACTCAACGCCTCAAATATTAATCGCAGTTTATTAGTATCAGTCGAAGTTTCTTCTTCTTGTTTCGAATAGGCCTACTGTGAACCACGTTTGTTCAACTGTTGGGCTTTGATCTTTGCCCAGTATTGTCGCATCTTCTGCGGGTGTATCTCCTTTCCCTCTTCTGTCCGGGGGGGTACCTTTCCTTCGGGGTTTTTCCTGAAATCCACGGACTTAAGGGTGCGTCTCACAGTCTGTCTGTTTTGGAGATCTGTTATTCCCAGTTCTTTAATATCCTTCTCGGTTTCTGTCATCCAAGTGGTACGAAGCTTCTTGTTTTGTCAGAAGCTAAACAGACGGTTGGTTAGTCGGTTTGGAGGCAATCTTGCAACGGGGCCATATAAAGCTACCCTTCTTTCCTTTGCACAGTCAAAGAGCTTCTCAATATGTTCGTAGAGCTCAGAGTTATGTCGCCTTCGGAATTCCACATCTTCCTTTACCAGACCTAGGATCTTCCTGAGGATGCAAGGATCTTCAGGAGGTTCAAGGAAAGACACTCCACGGCATACAGGGCTTCTGGTTGTAAGACTGATGTGTAGTGCTTAAGTTTCAGGTTGCGTGACAGGCATTTCTTGCTGTAGGTGTTCTTAGTCAGTCGATAGGCTAGTTCTAACTTGTTGACTCTCATGGATAATGATGCTCTTTCTGATAAGTTGGGTTAAATCCGTTCGCTGAAATACTTACATTTCTCAGTACTCTTGATGTTTCCCTGCTCTAGTAACATCTCTCTGTTTGCTTCTTTGATGTTTATGAAAAATTCCGTTTTCTCCAGCGACACTTGAAGACCCACTCTGGCAGCCTGTTTTCTGAGGCAATTTATCTGCATTGTTGCCATCTCAAGAGAATCAGCAATCAGTGTCATGCCGTCTGCAAGGTGAAATGCCAGGCAATCTACAACCAGTCCATCGTTCTTACGTCCCAGGTAGATACCACTCTGAACACCCAAGTTGATCAGTTCCTTGCGCCAATCTCTCATAATCTTTTCAAGAACACAGTTGAAGAGAAGAGGGGAAATTCCATCTTCTTGTCTCACTCCAGTTTTTATTTTAAAGCTTTCTGAGATCTCGTCTCTAAATTTAACCTTGGAATGGGTGTTGGTCAAGGTTCCTAGGATGAGTCTGCGGGTTTTATTGTCTAGCCCTAGTTCCTGTAGTACTTTGTTAATTCTTCTCTATCAATAGAATCGTAAGCCTTCCTAAAATCAACAAAGGTGCCGACCACCTTGCGGTTTTTCATCTTGGAATATGCAAGTACAGTTTTAAAATTGAGGATCTTTAAATCTCTTCAACACAGGATCGGGTCTTCCTAAAGCCTCCCTGGTATTCTCCCAGTTGACTATCCAGCTGATTTTCTGCCCTTGTTTGTAACACCTTGGAGAGAATCTTGTATGTTACCGGGACGAGAGAAATTTCACGGTAGTTGTTTAGATCAGTAAAATCTTCCTTTTTATGAAGCAGATGTATCTGAGCCGATTTCACATCGGATGGTAATTTCTCTTCCCAGAAGTCCTGGATGATCTCGGTTAGCTTGCGCACGATATTGCTTCCAGCACCTTTCCACAGTTCAGCAACGATAGAGTCCTCTCCAACTGCCTTATTATTCTATATATATTATATTCTGCCTAAGTTGAATGATCTGCAGTGGGCAGCGAGTCCAGGTTTGGTGTGGTTTGTTTATAGTCGAAGTCTTCGCTGGGTGGATCACAGTTGAGTAGATTTTTAAAGTAGTAAGTTAAAAGGTGGCAGTTGTCTTGTCGTTAAAAGCCAGTTTGCCTTGTGAGTCTCTGAAATGGAGGCTTGGCCGAGCGTATTTTCTGAGTGTCTGCTTGAAGGTTCCAAAGAAATCCTTGGTTCTTAGGATCCAAAGAAGGTTCCTGGAGTTATTCTTAGCAAAGCTCTCTTCGATTTGGGTTAGTTGGTATTATGTGAAGGTCCGTTTGGTTCCTCGAATTATCTTGGCTGTAACCTTTCTTTGTTCCAAAAATTTATGCCAATTTTCCTTGGTCTTTTTAGAATTCCACTTCACCCAGGCAGTCCGTCTTTTTGCTTTTACATTGTCACAGTCTTCAGTCCACCACGGATGCTTCCAGTCGCAGTTTATTAGTCTCAATGAAATCATTTTCTTTTTTATGTTGCTTAGGCCTTTGGCAACCGATACCGCATGAAGTCAATGATGCGCAAAACTATTTGCAAACTGAGGGGCTAAACATTCATCAGTGTGCTCAAAAAACAAGTGCTTTACAGACCATATTGTAAGAAAACCGAGATTAATCTGTAGACGAGGTTTTAAGATACGCTAAAAGTTAATGTGAAGAACTTATGTTGGATGGGCATATATATTTATATATATATATATATATATATATATATATATATATATATATATATATATGTATACAGGGTGTCTCAGACCACCGGTAGCAGCCTTTTATTTCGACAACGCTTGGTCGAATGTTATTGGGACAAAATTTGGGACCCAAGTAATGCACTGATGACTTTATTTTTTACCGGAAAAATCCTAAAGTACCCGGAACCGGAAGTAACTTTAAAATTTTAAATGCCAACATAAGTCGAGTATGGTATTAATTGATAGATCTTTTTAAGAGAAACAACTTTTATTAGATTGTTTTTTTAATATTTTGCATATTTACAAAAATAAACGAAGTATCAGAAAACGTGTACAAGATGAAACCACCAGATATTCTTGCAGCAGTTACTCTGGAACCAAGAAGACCCCTTCTCGACTAGAAGAATTGAAATCGATTCTGGAATAAGTCGCTCCTGCTTGGAGAGTTTTAAAATCAAACAAATTCCATCCATACCATATCTCTTTACACCAGAAACTTGAAGAGCGGGATTTTCAAGATAGGGAAAAGGCGATCAACGGTTTGACAAGAAACTCTTGCGTTAAGAGCTGGACAACCATCTTGTTGCAAATACATTGTTAAACGTGTCGCATATGCAACGTCATCTAGAAGGTCAATAAGATTAATTTCTAACAAATCAGTGTATTTAGCTCCGTTTAATGAACCATCGAAAAAATTGGGATCAATTATTTGGTTTCCTAAAATACCACACCAAACATTAACGTGTGGACCCATGTTGATTATCAACTTCTCTTAACCTATGAGGGTTTTCATTACTCCAGTAGTGAGCATTATGTAAATTAACAACTCCGTTGCTTTTGAATGTCGCCCCATCTGTCCATAAAATTTTGTGATGGAAATTATAATTTTTATAAACCATTCACAAAAATTCAACCTCTTGAAAATCGCGCTCTTCAAGTTTCTGGTGTAAAGAAATATGGTATGGATGGCATTTGTTTGTTTTTAAAACTCTCCAAGCAGTGGAGCGACTTATTCCAGCATCGATTTCAATTCTTCTACACGAAATGTTCGGGTCCAGAGCAATTGCTGCAAGAATATCTGGTGCTCTTTCATCTTGTTTCATTTTTGTAAATATGCATAATATAAAAAAAAACATTTTAATAAAAGTTGTTTCTTTTAAAAAGACCTATCAATTAATACCATACTCGACCTATGTTGCCATTTGAAATTTTAAAGTTACTTCCGGTTCTGGGTACTTCCGGTTTATTCCGGTAAAAAATAAATGCATCCGTGGATTCCTTGGGTTCACTTTGTTAATAAATTTTTTTGTCCTGTGACTGGGACTGCGACCAAGCGTTGTCGAAATAAAAGGCTGGTACGGGTGAGACAGCCGGTATATATATATATATATATATATATATATATATATATATATATATATATATATATATAAATAAATATATATATATATATATATATATATATATATATATATTCTTCATATGTGGTGATACGCCGTAGAATAATGTCTCACTCACGGTTTGCAGAGGAATTTATTTACATGGACGATATATCAACACAAGGGATACAAACAAAACACTGTTGAGGGAATGAGTGGAGCTGGACTGAACTCGACTGGTCTGGTTGACTGACTGCTGGTTGAGTCTAGTTGAACTGGCTGGACTGTACTGAACTTCTAGCTGAGTCTGGTTGACTGGGTCCACTGGCTGGACCGGTGTGACTGAATCCACTGGCTGGACTGACTGCTAGTCCGACTGGTCCACTTCGCTGATTGTCTCCACTGGCTGGACTGGTGTGTATGAGTCCACTGGCTGGAGTGAACTGGACTCGTTGTTTGGTTGAGCCTGACCGTCCTGTTTATTCGCGGGTCCAAGTATTTATAATATGTCCAGGTATACTGGTCCCTCATCTGGGGGTGATTATTTTTCTATATTCGGCTATTTGTCACAAAATATTGTGTTTTGATACACAAAATCAAGCAACGACCCTCAGTCCCGGGCAACCCTTGAATGAGGAGAGGGTGTTAAGAATCCCTCGGTCTTCCAATGAAGTTTTCAAAATGAACCAAGAAATGAGAATTGGCACATGGAATGGGCAAAGTGTGTACCAAGCCGGAAAGACGACAAATATAGTGAAAGAGATGCTCACAAACCAATATGACATATAGGATTCATCTCTATTTTGAATAGAATCGCGCTGGTCAAGATCAAGGCTAAACCATTTGACCTTAACATCATACAGTCATATGCACCAACAGAGCAATGAACAAGAAATAGAGGAGTTCTATGAACAGCTTAGTACTGCTCTCAAACACACAATGAAAGAAGAAGTTAACATAACATTAGGCGACATAAACGCTAAGATCGCACAGGGAAAGTTTGAGGATGTGGTTGGTTTTGAACTGGGAGTATGAAATAAAGGACTGGGAGTATGAAGGAGAACGATTAAAAGAATTTTATCAATCGGTAAAAGAAGATGGGGAATTCCGAAGGCGACATAACTCTGAGCTCTTCGAACATATTGAAAGGCTCTCTGACTGTGCAAGGAAAAAAAGGGTAGCTTTCTATGGCCACGTTGCAAGATGGCCTCCAAACCGACTAACCAACCGTCTGTTCACCTTGTGGCAAAACAAGAAGGTTCGTACCACTTGGTTGACAGAAACCGAGAGGTATATTAAAGAACTGGGAATAACAGATCTCCAAAAGAGACAATCTGTGAGACGCACCCTGAAGGAAGTCCGTGGATTTCAGGAAAAACCTCGAAGGAAAGGTACCCCCTGGACAGAAGAAAGAAAGGAGTTTCGCCGGAAGAAGATGCGACAATACTGGGCAAGGATCAAAGCCCAACAGTTGAACAACCGTGGTCAAAAGTAGGCCTATTCGAAACAAGAAGAAGAAGAATAAATTTCTGCCAAGAAATGGATATCACAATCATGAACATCTTTTTAAAACTACCTCCCAGAAGACTGCTCACCTGGAGATCCCCAGCTGATAACAACCACAGAATCGTGAGGAATCAGATCGATTTTGTGATGATAAACAGAAGATATCGCAACGTGGTTGTCTTTTGTAAGACATACCCAGGCGCAGACATACCATCAGAACACAACCTGTTACTAGCTCGTACTAAACATCGACTAAAGCAAATACTCAAAGAGAAACCCTCACAAATTGCAACATGCGGAAACTCAAACAAGACAACGTATTCCAACAAACAAAACAAAGGCTAAACAAGGAACTCAAAACTATATCTGAAAACAACAACCACGAAACCGAAGTAGAAGATCTGTGGAATAAAATAAAAATATCAATAACCTCCGCCACAAAAGAAGAACTAAGACCGGGTAGGATGGTGAACAGACAACAGTAGATGACAAATTCTATGACTTATGGAAGATAGAAGACAACACAAAAGCAGAGATAATGTAAAATACAAGGAAGTATACTACACAGCTTCTAGAAGGGTCCTAAGAGCAATTAAAGAGGTTAAAAAATGGCAACTGTAGGAGAAATGTGTCGAAACCGAGATCTTACAAGAAAAACACGACAGCTCTAACCTTCATAAGAAAATAAAGGAAGCAACAGGAATATATCAAAGACGGAGTCCAGGAACTAAGACCGGATAAGATAGTGAAGGGACAACAGTTGATGACAAATTCTACCTAGGAATTTATGGAAAAAAGAAGACACAGAAACAGAGATAATGTAAAATACAAGGAACTATACAGAAGAGTCCTAAGAGCAATTAAGGAGGATAAAGACCGGTGGCTACAGGAAGAATGTGTCGAAATCGAGATCTTACAAGAAAAACACGACAGCTTTAACCTTAATAAGAAAATAAAGAAAGCAACAGGAAGATATCAAAGACGGGGTCCAGGAATAATCTTGGACTCGAATGACAACATCATTACCGAGACTGACAAAAAAAAAGATGGAAGCAGTACATGGGAGAACTTTTCTGAATCGAAAACATCGATAATATGCCCGCAGAGATCGGTGAGGAAGAGCCTATCATCACTCAGGAGGAAGTAGAATCAGCTATCAAACTCCTAAAAAACAACAAAGCCCTTGGGCCAGCCCAGATTCATAGAGAAGTCCTCAAACTACTGGACCCAGAACACATAAAACTGCTGACCAGCCTCTTCAACAAAATTTACACAGGCGGTCAAATGTCAAAAAACTGGCTGCTGTCGACATTCATTCCTCTTCCCAAAAAGGCGAACGCAACTAAATGCTCCGACCACAGAATAATCAGCTTGATGAGTCGTATTCTAAAAGCTTTCCTTAACCTCTTCTTTAAATAATTACAGTTTAGTACATTTTTAAATAATTTAAAGCTATTTGACTTTTTACAAATTTTCTTGACTTGAAGATGAAAGTAGGGAGCGGAGAACTTCCGGTCGAGCCCCGCTACGCCACTGGGTATGGCCAATGTGACTCACGCCCAAAGACATATAAGATTCTTATATGTCTATGCTCACGCCATAAGCCCCCATTTAATAAAGGCGCCAACGAGAAGGTTTCGGAATAATATCTATTCCAAATTAATAGTACAAAAAAACTGTTACGTTTATATTTATGATTTGTAATTTCTACGAAGTATCTTAAAAATAAATCACCATTTCTATTGATATAGAAGTATATAAAATGCGCCATTTTTATTGTGGGCATAGACGTCGAAAATCTGAGTTACGTCTCTGATCCTTGAACGTAACCGTTTCCAAATTGTTTCCATCTTTCCCTAGTCTGTTCTATTTGGATCCATGCTAGTCCGCCTGTTCCTTTGAAGTCATCATAACATTTCATTGGTGGTCTTCCTCTTACCATTTTGTCTCCATAATTATGACAAAGCACATTTTCAATTGCATGGCGAGAGGAACAAATAAAATTTACGTTACTGGTCTGCCAAAAACTTTCAACTTATATTTGAAGAAGAGCTCCATTCTCAAAAGCTATGGTATAAAAGGTATGGGTATGGTGTGGAAAATGCTCAGCTAGAGCAGGGGTCTCCAAACTACGGCCCGAGGGCCACATCCGGCCCGCGGACAGATTTTGTCCGGCCCGCGGATAGCTAGCATACTTGAAAACTCCTTTTAGAGAACATATTTTTTATAGCAAATTAAATTTAGTTTACTGAAGTATTCTAATTTTATGTTGAATGATTATTAATATGACATCTACATTGATATGGTCATGGGCTAACTACTCATAACATTGTTGAAGGCTTATTGTTATTGTTTTTGTGATAAGTTGGATAAAGAAACACAGAATTGTAATGAGTAAAGACATGTATAATATGCAGAAAATTTAACTTCAGTATATAATAACTAACAAATTATTGAAATGAATCCAACTAACATTTTATACATTTTAAATAAAAACATAACTTATAACAAGCATAATGACATATGAAATACTAATGAGATTTATGTAATTGAGATTTTCCACTGACAATAGTTTGTAGTTGTGGACTAATTTTACTTGTACCAATTATTAAAAGAGATTTAAGATGCTCATCAGTTAATTTAGATCTGTAAACATTTTTTGTGTACTTCATTTTGGAGAAGGTCTTCTCACACAAATAAGTAGTACCAAAAACAGAAAGCAGCCCACGAGCAAATTTATGCAAATTATCAAATTGTGTCAGTGGAAGACTCTTATAAAATTCCAACAAAGATGAGTTTTGATATTTGTTCTTAATTATATCACTGCACTGTAGATCAATCATTTCCATTTGAAGTTCCGGGGCTAGGGTTTCAATGTCAGTATCAAAAGGATTCTGAAAAATCTTAATTTGATTCGCAATGGCATCAAAGTCCGAGAAACGAGTAGCAAAATTTATTTTCAAAGCACTCAAAGTTTCGATTGCAAAATCGATAGGAAACTCAGTCTCAGTGGTGTGGCTGAATATTTCACATGTTTTAAAATGTGAAAAACATTTACTTCGTAGTTGTGATTGAAACAGTATCAATTTCTTCCGGAATGATTTGATATTAGTATATAAATCAGGAAGATGCTGGTTTTCTCCTTGCAATCTCAAATTCAGTTCGGTCACATGTTTTGTCAAATCAACACAGAATGCTAACTTCCACAGCCATGCGTTGTTTTGTAATTCAGTAAGAGGGCGATGCTTTTCATTCAAATAAATTTCGATCACTGCTCGAAGTTCAAAAAAGCGCTGAAGGACTTTCCCACAAGTAAGCCAACGTACGGGAGTATGATAAGGTAAGTCATTTTCTCCAATCTCTTCAATACATTGTCGGAATTGTCGGTGATTCAGCCCAAAAGATCTGATAAAATTAACAGTTGATATGACTGGTTTCAGAACTTCAGACATATCCAAACATTTTCCGCACAGATACTGTTGATGAATGATACAATGTAAGACTAATGGTTTTGAACCACCGTCATTTTCTACAGCCTTTGACACAAGAGGGACCACTCCTTTATCTTTCCCACTCATGTTTTTGCCTCCATCAGTTGTAATACATTTCAAGTTTTTCCATCGAAGGTTCTTTTGATTAATGGCCATTTCAACTCCTTTAAAAATATCTGTACCAGTAGTTGTGCCATGAATACTATACATATCAAGAAGTTCTTTATGCACTTCATAGCTTTTATCTACTCCTCGAATATAAATCAACACCTGAGCAATATCTGACACATCCATTGACTCATCCAAGGCCAAAGAAAACCACTCAACATGTCCATTTTTGTCGAACAGTTGAGAGGATATATTTTCAGCGATGTTTTCTACCCTTCGAGCCACAGTGTTTGCTGACATACTGACAGTTTTTAATAAATTTACCTTTTCAGGGCACATTTCTTCGGCTACTGCAATTATGCATTCTTTGATCATTTCTCCATCGGTGAATGGTTTTCCACGTTTTGCAATTTCAAGAGCCACACGAAAGCTGGCACGAGTTGCAGCCTCTTGTTCAGTTTTGAGTTTTGTAAATGAAGATTCATAGCTTCCAATTTTTCTGTCCGCAAACTTCCTGTATATTTTGAATAATTTTGAAAATGTTTTGTTACATAATGACATTTAATGTTATATTCCTTGAGAACGGCTATGCTTTCATTGCAAATCAAACATAGCGCCTTGTTACTGTACTCACTTTCGAAATAATGAATGTTCCACTGATCTTTGAATTTTCTGCATTCACTATCAATTTTTCGCTTCTTTTCCATACTACTAAATCACACACAAAAGCAACAATTCAAATCAAAATACTGTTACAAAGATGTCTAAAACTTAAACACGCACTAACACGTTTTAAGGAGGTACGCATTATTTTATTTCACAACAGTGTCATAGGAACTGACTTGTGGTTGCGCCACTAGCCTTCTTATATATTCCAATTACTGCCATCTAGAAGTGAGTGGAAGACACCAGAACTTTCTCGAACCAACGAGATTGTTCTGTACGTGCTATTAGCGCCATCTGTTAGCGATAGAAGGTACTACCTATTTACGCTTGTGTCCACCAGATGCCGTGTCACGTTACTCCTCATGACTCGTACTCTACGACTAATCTAGAAATTACAGATAATGACAGGAAAATTAATAATATGCAGTGTTGCCGTTTTGCGGACTTTAATCCGATTTGCAGCCTTTTTTAAACGTTGCGTACTTTTTCGGACTTTTTTTTCATCAGTGGACTATTTCACTTTTTACCACCGGCAACAATGATAATATGGTTTTGGCCCTCGGAACTTACTGGAGTAATCAGTATGGCCCTAAGGCTGGAAAGTTTGGAGACCCCTGAGCTAGAGCATTGGGACCGTATTTGAATATTGGGACCGTATATTGATTAGCCTAAGGCCTAAGGCAAGGGTGCTGCTTATCACCCACTCTATTTAAAATGTATTTAGACAGAACCCTGCAAGGGTGGACGAATAAATGTAAGAACATGGGGCCTAACAAGGGGACCATCAATACTGTAAATCACGGATTTTGATGCGTACCAAATATGTTGTAGGGGTATATGCCCTGAGTACCAGACTATCTGCCTTTCATCCAACGGGCCTTGGTTTTCGAGAAAATCGATTTTGAAATTTTCCCGCCAACTTTGTATACCTTTGACTTCATCTATTTTCGAACCAAGCGCGCGTAGCGCAGTGGTTAAGGTATAAGAAGGTATAAGGTATAGAATATTATTAAGGAATATTGAATTTTCAAATTTTTTAAATATGCATTTCGTTCGTAGTTCGTGGTTGAAGTTTTCAAATATTTCAACAACGGTTGCCACCTACCTAGACCAGAGCTCGTTGTTATTCCTTCTCCCTCACGAACCATTAGCGAATTCCTAGCACCTAAATAAAAAATTATTAAGGAATATTCAATCTTGTCGTAGTAATTTCATTTCTGAATCAATAATTACAAAATCATCTTACTCGCTATCGTTTGAATCGCTTGGCACACCAGAACAGATCTCCGGATGGTATTTATCGTAAAAATAACCGAAACACAAGTTTTCACGGCACCAAGCACATTTTATAAAGGCTACTGTTTAGCAGGCACACGGATTTTTCAGCAGCGAGACCAGGAAACAGATTTCATTCAAATTCATGAAGATAGTTCTTTCCTCCATCAGCTTCGACGCAAACCACGCGGATTTTGACATTCCTGAAAAACCAGGTGCACTGAATTGATGCAAAAACAATGAATGCAGTTTTATCGAATCTTCTCTAGAAGCGATTTCTCTGTTGGTCTTCATCAAGTCAGAAGCATTCTGAAGTTTTTGGCAGGGCTGGCAAAGTGGAGTACACTTGGGTGGGATAACTTTCACAGTGCAGGTGCAAGCTTTCGTTTCATCCATGAAGGTATGATAATATAATGTCTGATCAGTTTCGATCGATGATGTACAGAAATTTCTCTTGCCCCACATACGAAAGAATTACCGATTTTAAAAATTCTTTATAGAGCACTTTCGTAAACTTCCCTGATTTAGTGCAAGACACAATTACATTCTTAAATTTACACGTTAAATCATCAACTTTTTTCTGGAGAGTTTTACCAAATTTTCCCGACGGTTCCTGCATACATAGAAAAGCGTACTGTAATATCTTCACTGACGCAGTTAAAGTATATTGTGCAGTGTAGGAATGACTTATTTTATTCAAATCCTTCTTCTGCACAAGAACGGTTTTCTCTCCCTTTTCCGAGAGAGTTCTATTGTATGTTGATTGATATTGGCACCCAGTTTGCTCGGTGTTTATTACGTAGTCGAGGTCATAACGATTTCGTCTGTGTGCGGAATTCTTCCGCAGTTGCTAATACTTCGTCCATCGTTGCAAATTCTTTGGAGCTGATGAATTTTGTAATCTTCCTCTGTCTGATGTTGTGTTTTTTCTTAAATCGTTCAACCCAAGCCGAGCTGGTCATGAAATTGAAGTCGTGCGATAAAAAAGGAAAAGCAAAGTTCATCGCCCATTGTTGAAGGGTCCTCGTTGTCACCTGATTTCGGAAGGAATTGATATTGTTTTCATAAGCCATTCTCTCTTTTACAATATATTTGACAAATATTTAAATATGATTTACCTGCTCCTTATTCTGTCTAGCTTCGACGAATCGTTCATACGTCTCACGATCGATAGCCTTCCATTTATCAACACGAGTCCCACCTCGTTTCACGTCTTCTCTCCAGCGATAAAATGTAGATTTATGTTTTAATCGAGAGAATCCGTTGGACTGCATTGTCTTTAAGCTCCATTTCTGATGAGCTCCGGCAAAAGCGACTGCTCTTTCTTTATAATCTAGAGGCACATAATATGCAGGTTCTGGCGCGAACTCTTCGGCGACGAAGTCATCATCTCACTCTACTCCCGTACACTGTAGTAGGTAAATAGTTTAATATTTTTTTTCGATTCGCCCAAAAGAAAGATATGAATACCTGCACAAAAGTAAAACTTACCGCTTCATATTCTTGCAATTTGTCTTCATCATCGACGTTTATTAATTCTTCATCTATAATAATGCGTCTTTCGGCTAATAGATTCTGTATTGCGATATATATCTGATTGCCAATTGCAATTGAATTAACAGAGATCGTGACGGGCGGTGTAATTGTCACAAGGTTTAATTCACGAAGCAAACTCTCGGCGTATTTAATGGCGTTCGTAAGTTCGCCTCTCGATTGTTCATCGAACTTCTCTACTTCGGATTTACCTTCTTCTGGCTGCACTTCGGAAGAAACGCTTGGTTCTTCCATGTCACTATATTTTCTAACACGCACTGCACCAACGAGAGGCAATATCAATATTCAATCACTGAAAAATTTCAATTATTGAAACTTTTACACTACATTCACACTCCGAGATAATCCAAAGAAATAACGCAGTTGCACTTCTGAACAAGGACACATTAATACTGAATTTTAGAAAAACCCTCATCAAAGCATTGAAAACATTTACCGTAAAGTAAATAAACAATCCGCCGTAATTTTCGAATTTGCATTTATTATCGTGTTGTTAGCAAATACCATAAAATTGTCGGCTTCGCTGGGAGGGAAGGGGTTGAAATCAGTAAAATAACATCGTATAGAACATAAACGGACTTAAAATAATTGGAAAAAGAAATTTTAACATTACCCGTGAAATACATGGAGCTGTAATATTTGAATAAACATAACAGAGATCGGGTGTAGGTAGCAACCGTGGTTGTAATATTTGACTATTTAATTAAATTATATTTAAAAAAATTGAAAATTCAATATTCCTTAATAATATTCTATAATTTAGACTATTTGTTGATAATCTGTAAAACAAAATTGAACAAAAATACCGCTCGGGCAGGACGAACTCGGTACCTCTACCGCGGAAGCCGTACACCTAAACCACTGCGCTACGCACGCTTGTTTGGAAAATGGATGAAGTTATACAAAGGGTATACAAAGTTGGCGGGAAAATTTCAAATTCGATTTTCTCGAAAACCAAGGCCCGTTGGACGAAAAGCAGATAGCCTGGTACTCAGGGCATATACCCCTACAACATATTCGAAACGCATCAAAATCCGTGATTTACAGTATTGATGGTCTCTTGTAAGAGTGGGATATGAGACACTATATAGATATAGTCTATATTTCGCGGACGACCAAGTTGTTTTAGCGGAGGACCAAGACGATTTAAGTTACATAAGTAGAATACTCCAGGGAGAATATGGAAAAGCTGGACTGACCATAAATATGAGCAAGTGTGAATATCTGTTAATCGGTATTAACAACGTGTGTAACGACCTACCTTCGGAATCTGGAATAATAATAGAAGTAGACCAGAGTAAATACCTAGGAGTTATCCTAAACGACGAAAAAAAATGACGAAATTAGGGAACGGATTACCAAAGTTAGGAAATTTATTGGAGCATTAAACTCACTCCTTTGGGAGAAATAAATCAGAAGGGAAACAAAAAGGAGAATACACAAAAGCATAGTGGAGAGCGTGATGATTTATGTGGCGGAAGTGTGGGATTTGAGTAAAAAGAATAAACAAAAACTACTAGCAACTCAAATGGATTTCTTAAGAAAGAGTTGAATCCAGACTGGAGAGCGTACAGAACACGAGAATAAGGGAAATTATGTGCAAGGGACAGACTGTAGCAGACGAAATCGAAAGAAGACAACTAGTAGGGTTTGGACATACCAAAAGAATGAAGAACAGATGGCCCAAGAAAGTTCTGGAATGGATACCATCGGAACGAAGGAAGAGAGGACGACCGAGAAGAAGCTGGCGAGACGACATAAAATAAGCAATGAACGCAAGAAATTTAGAAGAGGAAACTTGTTACGATAGACAAAATTGGAAACTGGGGACAGAGAGGCGGCGACAGCCGTAGAAATCTGTTGTTATATATATTTTTGGAGATTAAATGGGAAACGTAGTAGTTGTCAATAATCAACGTTATGTGGAGATGCTACAAACGTTCTTAATGGATGACATCGCTCAACTCCGATTACCAAGAAATGGTATTTGTTATAAGCAAGATGGTGCAAGGCCTTATGTATCCAATATGCCTATGGGAGTGTTAGGAGACTTCTTTCCTGATCGTCTGATTTCCCAGAGCAATTATCAGTTGCGGCCTCCTCGCTCTTCGGATTTGTCAGCTTTGGATTATTCCTTATGGAGTCATGTTAAATCTAAAGTTTATCAGAACCGGCCGGAAATCCTGGAAGAGTTAAAACGAAAAATTCGACAAGCTATTGGTGAGATTTCGCCAGAAATGTTACTTCCAGTGTGCAATGTGTTCATTGTTGCATCGATCTTTGCATCGAAGCAAACAGAGGTCATCTAATCGACGTAATTTTAAGAATAAATTGTTACTTTAGGATTAAGCATTTAGCTTGCTACTTAACCTTAAATTTTACTCTAAAAACTTCCTCAAAAATGTCCACCATTTCTTATAAGGACACTCTAAATTTGTCACACTATATGTAATAAAATAATAATATTCATTTGTGTATAAACAACAAAAAAAAACACTTGTGTACTTTACTGAACACAATAAAATATCAACAACTAATTTCAACAATTTCAACATAAAAAAATATAATATCATTCTTCAATCTTTTTTTGCAGTAATTTCTTAAACCCTTGCCAATACTACGGCAGTCCTTGAGGGAATGTACACCTAAAAGTAACAATTACAGTAAACTATTCTTAAAAGTCACCTTCATATTTACCTGTATGGAATTGCTTCTGCCGGCGTAGCCTTCAGCCGAAGTGAAATGAGGAACAGATTTATCGATCCTGTTATGTCCACCAAAGTAATCATCGTCTGATGAAAGTACAACCATTAATTTACCATCACCTTGATAACCGATTTTGTAATCTGTGAAACTCTTGTGCGTGTGGAAATTGAAGATGAAGAGTAAACCAGCGCGTTCGAACGCGATTACTTTATCGGCTTCGTGTTTCCAACTGACGTAAGCGGGACCATTATGAAGCCAACCATATTTCTCTTCCAAATGGTTCATAGCTGCGTCAAATCTATTTAAAAATTTGTACTTTAGTAAATCATCGTCAACCAAATTCCACTGTCTTCGAGCATAGTGATAAGAACTATTATTTCCTGCTCTTGGGAAATCTAACCACTCTGGATGTCCAAATTCGTTTCCAATGAAATTAAGGTAAGCCTCGCCTCCTAATCCATGCGTAAGCAGCCTAATCATTTTGTGTAAAGCTAACCCTCTATCAATAATCGCACTGCCTTCTGACATTGTACTCATGTGAGTGTACATTTCTTTATCCATTAACCAAAAAGCTATAGTCTTATCTCCAACTAGTGCTTGATCATGAGATTCAGCATATGCTACAGTTCCTTCCATCCATCTTCTATTAGTTAAAGTATGTACAATATTCCCTATATTCCACTCTTCATCTTGTGTTTCTTTCAACAGTTCGATCCATTTATCTGGTATGGCCATAGCTAATCTATAATCGAAACCTAATCCTCCTTCAGTTACAGGTCTACAGGTTCCAGGCATACCAGAAACGTCTTCCGCAATCGTTATTGTGTCTTTATTTATTTTATGGACGATATCGTTTGCCAACATTAAATAAACCACCGCTTCAGTATCAACGTTTAGACCAAAATATTGGTCATAGCTTCCACTAAAACCTTCACCTATACCTCTAGAATGGTACAACATTGATGTAACTCCATCAAATCTAAAACCGTCAAACTGATATTCTTCTAAATACCATCTTAAATTTGAGAGTAAAAATCTTAGAACTTCAAACTCGGAATAGTTAAATAGGCGCGAGTCCCATAAACTATGAGTTCCCCTGGAACCGGCATGGAAGAAACAAGAATCTGTTCCATCAAACTGGTTCAAACCGTCCAACACGTTTTTGCTGGCATGAGAGTGAACAACGTCTAGCAAAACGTAGATTCCCATCTCGTGAGCCTTATCAACGAGACGCTTTAATTGTTCCGGAGTGCCGTATCTCGAGGAGGCTGCATAAAAACTTGTCACCTGATAACCGAAACTCGCGTAATACGCATGTTCCATAATCGCCATTAATTGAATTGCATTGTAACCTTGATTCTTAATCCGGATTAGGACGTTATCAGTAAAGTTATCATAAGAGCCTACTTTACATTCCGATGTTGCTATACCAACATGGCATTCGTATATCCTTAGACTTTTTGGCTTTGGTACTTTGGCATTTTTAAATACATATTTCTAAAAATAAAAACAAAAGAATTTTTTGAATATTATAAATTGTTAAATATTTACTTCGTGGTGGGGTGGATTCCAAAACTTTTGTTTGTATATTGTGCCTTGGTCCTTTGGAGGTTCCACTACATATGTGGCCCAAGGTGAGAGCCTATCCTCTTTGTGCCCACCATCTTTTTCAATTACAACCTGATAAATTTATTTATTAAATAAATTAAATTTGAAGAAAAGTTAATATACCTTCAATTCTGATAGGTGGGGGATCATTGGTTGGCCTTCTCTTGACGGTAGAATAAGCTCCCATTTTCCATATTCCAATTTGTTAAATGGATATTGATCCCTATTCCAACCATCTTGAAAGAATGTTTAATAATTAACAAATATTATTAACATTTAAAGAATAAATATATTTTAGATGAAAAATAATGTTTTTTCTAATAGACCTTATCACAGTTCAATTTTTGTGTGCGCATGCGTCAATTTCCGCCATGTTTTCGGGCACTTTTTGGACGTATAACCAGTGAATATGCCCGAAACTTTCATATTCCCGCCTTCTAAACATTGCGGACGCGCATGCGCTTAACTAACCGTAAAAAGGTCTATTGTACTTCACTTATTCGTTTTGTGATTTATTATAGAAAGTTAATATTAAATATACTTCTTAAGATTATACATATATTAATTATAATTAATAAATAATATAATTTCATCAAGACTTGAGAGATCCAAAACCAGTACTAGCGTTCAGCAAGCGAGTGCTAATGACACCTGTTACCAACTCGTTAAAGGGTTTAATCCTGAGGTTTTAATAGAGTATGTGCAAAAACAAAACAAAAACAAGGCAACGAAAATATCAGTGCAAATACAAAAACATTGATGGAACAAAGAAGACACACAAATCGTGACAGCACAGAATACTTTGATACGATTATTAAAAAAGAAACCCCAAGACATAAAGACGTATAATAATGTACTCATACAAAGCACCATAGAGGATAACACAAACAAGTAGGTGTTAAAGATCAAATATGTCCAGAGGCAAAGCTAGAATAACAACGATACAAAACCAACAAGGAACAATAGTGAACATCAAGGAAGAAATCATCATAGCTATACAGCCTTCTACGAATCCCCAAACTTCAAACCCACAGCAGACCCACAAACAGCAGAGGCAAAATATCACAAATGTAGGTTCAGAAGATATCCCTGAAATCAGTAAATGGAAAATAACATCTGCACTGAAACCCATGAAAGACTGGAAAAGTCCAGGGGAAAACAAGATAACGAGCGAAATGCTTAAAATATGAGGCGAAGATATACAAGAGGCCGTAAACATTCTCCTAAGTGAATGCCTGGAAGAGGGAAAAATCAGTATGTGGCAAAACGCCGAAGTTATATTGCTGTACAAGAAAGGTAACAATCAGAACATCGAAAATTATAGACCAATCAGCCTTTTATCACACCTATATAAGCTGTTTTCTAAAGTAGTAACAAACCGGTTAACAGGAAAAATGGATTCCTATCAGCCAGTCGAACAAGCGGGCTTCCGGAAATATTATAGTACAACCGATCACCTACAAATAATACGCAGTATCATTGAAAAAGGCACTGAATACAATATACCCTTACATCTGGCTTTTAAAGACTATCAAAAAGCGTGTAACTCTGTGGAAACATAGGCAATCCGGAAAGGATTCGACAATAGTAGGGAAAGATTCTTCGTTCTAGACCCTCCACCTCCACTGTCATGCGCATGCGCGATGACCTTTGACGCCTAACCTTGACCTTTGACACTTCCGGTTTCGACTTCCGGCTTTGACTTCCTGTTTGACTTCCGGTTTCGACTTCCGGCCTCTTATTTCCGGAACTTCCAGATGCGTGGAAAAATTCAAAAAATAGACGCGAGGCGGGGAAATTCAAAATTAGATCCTGTTGAGACAAATGAGGTGTGAAGTTGGTTGCATATATCAACGAGACTAAATACATGAGACTAGACAGACGGGGCTAGATCCATGAGACTAAATACATGAGACTAGATAGACGGGACTAAATACATGAGACTAGATAGACGGGGCTAGATACATGAGACTAGATAGACGGGGCTAAATACATGAGACTATATAGATGGGGCTAGATACATGAGACTAGGTAGACGAGGCTAGATACATGGGGCTAGATAGACGGGGCTAGATACATGAGACTAGACAGACGAAGCTAAATACATGAAATTAGATAAGACTGAACTAAAATATATAAGGGATTGTTTAATTTAACTAAAATATATTTTCAATTGTTTTTTTTTCGTTTAACTTAATAAACATAATAAGATTTGAATTTATCAGTAGTCAGTTAAGCATAGCAGGATGTTTGTGTATGTCAGTGTAATCAATTTCTTAGATTTGTTTTTCGTATTTGTTTTTATTTCGATTTACCGCCCGGCTTGGCGATTAGGCGCAGCTGGTCGTCTAGCGCTGATAACAACTCCTGCTATCTTATCAGCGGTGCGCGAGCGGAGAAAATTCAAAATGAGTTGCGGGTGGGTAGCGGAAAATCGTGTATGCATACATAATTGATTGCAAACATATTACGGATTGATTCAAATGAGATTGAATAAAGCGCGCTTCATGCCTAACCTCACGTAGCCTAACCTAATGCTAACCTAACCTAATGCTAATACAACTAACCTAGTGAGATTAAAGCTGCGGAAAGTGGAAGGAGTGGACGGAAAGTGGACAGAGTTTTGTGTGGGGTTACATAGACCTCACACTCTGTTTAGCGTGGGGTTACATAGACCTCACACTCTGTTTAGCGTGGGGTTACATAGACCTCACACGCTGTTTAGCGTGGGTTCACATAAACCTCACACGCTGTTTAGCGTGGGGTCACATAGACCTCACACCCTGCTTAGCGTGGGGTTACATAGACCTCACACGCTGTTAAGCGTGGGGTCACATAGACCTCACACCCTGTTTAGCGTGGGGTCACATAGACCTCACACCCTGTTTAGCGTGATGAAAAGTGGATGCAAGTAGATGAAAAGTGGATACAAGTAGATGAAAAGTGGATGCCAGAAAATTGAACTCTTTGGTGTTTATATAAATGAAAAACATTAATACGATCTGGGTCACAGACAAGTTTAAGAAATTTCGCTTACTCATAGGAAATTATTCGGATAAATATGTGGTCTGTATAGTCTTGTCCGTTCTTGTTCGACCTTGTTCGGTATTGTCCGATCTTGTCCGGCCAAAAACCAATAATCTCATTTGAATCAATCCGTAATATGTTTGCAATCAATTATGTATGCATACATGATTGTCTGCTACCCACCCGCAACTCATTTTGAATTTTCTCCGCTCGCGCACCGCTGATAAGATGGCAGGAGTTGTTATCAGCGCTAGACGTCCAGCTGCGCCTAATCGCCAAGCCGGGCAGTACATCGAAATAAAGACAAATACGAAAAACAAATCTAAGAAATTAATTACACTGACATATACAAACATCCTGCTATGCTTAACTGACTACTGATAAATTCAAAACTTATTATGCTTATTAAGTTAAACGAAAAAAAAACAATTGAAAATATATTTTAGTTAAATTAAACAATCCCTTATATATTTAGTTCAGTCTTATCTAATTTCATATATTTAGCTTTGTCTGTCTAGTCACATGTATCTAGCCCCATGTATCTAGCCTCGTCTATCTAGTCTTATGTATCCCCATCTATCTAGTCTCATGTATTTAGCCCCGTCTATCTAGTCTCAAGTATCTAGCCCCGTCTATCTAGTCCCATGTATTTAGTCCCGTCTATCAAGTCTCATGTATTTAGTCTCATGGATCTAGCCCCGTCTGTCTAGTCTCATGTATTTAATCTCGTTGATATATGCAACCAACTTCACACCTCATTTGTCTCAACTAGATCTAATTTTTAATTTCCCCGCCTCGCGTCTATTTTTTGAATTTTCCCACGCATCTGGAAGTTCCGGAAATGGAGGCCGGAAGTCGAAACCGGAAATGTCAAGGTCAGAGGTCAAGGTTAGGGGTCAAAGGTCATCGCGCATGCGCATGACAGTGGAGGTGGAGGGTCTAGAACGAAGGATCTTTCCCTACTGACAATGCGAGAATTGATTCACGATACGCGTATTTTATAGAAAATATCTACCACAACGCGACGCTCCAAGATAAGATCGAAGAAGAAATTTTTACATAAAAAATCCCAGTCGAAGGAGATGTTCGACTTCTTCTTCTTGGTGCAATATCCGGCTAGCGAATGTTGGCGATCATCCCCGCTATAATAACTTTATTGACAGCAGCACGGAACAACTTGACTAATGTCTTTCCATACCACTGTCTAAGGTTCCACAACCATGAGGTTCGTCTTCCCCCCGATCCTCTATTACCATTGATCTTGCCTTGTATGATGAGCTGCAGTAGGCGGTATTTATTATTTCGCATGATGTGTCCCAGGTAACAAAGCTTCCTTATCTTGTTGTTTGGCATGACTTCGATCTTCTTTCCCATTCTTCTCAGATCCTCTTCGTTCGTTATTCTGTGAACCCAACTGATCCGCAGAATTCTTCGATACACCCACATCTCGAAGGCGTCGATTTTCTTCGAGGATGCTTCTGGTTAAGGTCAATGCCTCCATACCGTAAAGCAAGACCGAAAATACATAGCATTTCAAAATAAGTATTTTTAACTTCAGTCTAAGATTGTGACTGCAGAGCATGGATCTCATACGTATAAAGGCTACTCTTGCAAGGGCGATTCTTGTTTTTATTTTCGCCGAGTGGTCCCATTTCTCGTTCATGTTGCTTCGTAGATATGTGATGCGCTGTACTCTTTCAATGGCTGTGTTGTTTACGTACAGACCAGTATCTTGTGGATTTGCCACTTTGCTTAAATCACCATGTACTTCGTCTTGCTTGCATTGAGTTTGAGACCATATTCTTCACCAGCTTCAGCTATTCTGCTTAGTAAACTCTGCAGTCCTTCAGGTGTCGTGTCGATCAGCAAGTCGTCTGCGTCACGGATGTTGTTTATTGTTTCGCCGTTTACAATAATGTCTTCTTCCATTTCGTGCAGATTCGTGTATCCCCAAAATTATTTACATTGGCGCCTGAAGACGTTTTTAAAACTTTGTCGTGCCAAGAAAAGGGAATCAATATCGACGGAACTCGCCTATATCACCTACGGTTTGCGGACGACATTGTCCTTATAAGCAACAAAGCAGAGGAGCTCAAAACGATGATAGAACAACTCCACCAAGCATCTAAAACCGTCGGCCTAAATATGATCCTGGCCAAAACCAAAATAATGAGCAACGACCAAGGACATTTTTGTATTTGAACGAAACACAGAATAATTGAGATATCGGGCCGAAATTTACCCCAGGTGTAGTACACATGTTATAATTACGTATAGAATTCCACGTCGTTCATATGGCCATCATGGCAGCGATCGATTCTTCGAATCCAATTTTCAATCACTCTTTCACACATATCAGCCAGAATGTTGGCAATTTCGCGTTAGATATTGTTCAGAGCTCCTCTAACGTTGTTGGTTTGTTGCCATAAACCTTCGACTTAAGGTAACCCCATACATGGACATTCGACTGGACAATTTCTCGAGATTACCAAACTTTCCTTTCAATAACTCAATTGCTGTGTGGTTTGTGGCACCATCTTGTTGGAGCCACATATCGTTGATGTCTAGTCCATCCAATTCTGGCCAAAAATAGTCTTCCAACATGGCATGATAGCGATCTCCATTGACCATAACACGGCGAATATTTTCGTCGACAAAAAAACACACCTCCGGCATGAAATCCACACCACAAAGCCATTCAGTCAAAAATGAGCTTCATCGCTAAAGATATTTTTTCGATGAAATTCAAGATTTTTGTTCACGAAGTCTTTATTAAGTCGTCTATCCTAATTTCTATTGCATTATCTCTTATCACAATATTTTCTATGTTAATACTAGCTAGTGTTTGCGCTCTATGATATTAAATATCTCCTTCTATGATTTGATAATCCAAAACCTCACCACGTATAACCAGCGGGGAGGGGACTTAAAAAGTTGCTAAAAAACATCGCGTGATTAATGGACGACTTCTTTTTAGTTCTTTTGCTACCATTTCTCTTTATTTATGATTTTTTATTCTATATCCTAATAAAAATGTTTCTGTCCTAATAAAAATGACCATATATTAGAATAACCAGAGATACATTTTGACCAATATTTATTATAACGTAGTGCCTATAAGATTATTGAGCCAGAAATTAAGTATCAAGAAGAACGTGAAATGCCTGGAGTTAAGGTAGGTTCCGTAAAAAACGAAGTTATTCAAGAAGGGGACCATCAATAAAAAATTGTTGAAAAGGGGGTCCTCAGACTACATGAGTTTAAGAACCCCTGATCTAGAGGTTTCATTTCTTGGGTTAATTTGAATTTGCAATGGTGTAGCTGGAGATCTTTGCGCAAAATTTGCCATAATGTGGACTGAGAAATTCCAAATTCTTGTGAACGGCATGGAATCGACTTGTTTGGTCCATTTTGAACTGGAGCTCTTACCGCTGCAATATTTTCAGTACTTAGACCGGTGCGTTGTCTCACTGGCACAGGAACATTCAAAAGTGAATATATTGATTCAATTTAATTCACCATCGCACGCACGGCATGGCTTGCAAAAATTGGAGTCAGCGCTCTTAAAGTTGCGAGTAACGACTCAGAATTTCGGTAGTTAGTTTTAACGATTTCCAAACGTTGCTAGTTCGTAAACTTCAAACCATGATAAAAATTTAAGCCTTGACTGATTTTTTGACTTTGACATATCATAAAAAAGTTTGTAGGTTATATTCCGTATTATGAAACAAACTTGTTATGTCCCTATTGAAAAACCCTTTATATCTCGGACACAAGATTACACATGGGAAACAAAAGGTGCCATTAAACGACCGGATTTTCTGAAAGAAGTCGGAAATTTTTATAATAACTGCTTGGAATATCTTGAAGAACGTTCAATTCCAGGATATTAAACATTGTCATTGGGTGACATTAAAAAAGGAGATTTTATGGAAATATGTGAAAAATCTTATATATTAGAGTACAGTATAATCTTGATAACCCGACTCATATGGGACCATACAACCGCCGGATTACAAAAAAATCCGGATTATCAGGATTAAAACAAAACAATATCAATTTTACATATTTTAAACGCGTCACCGTTTGCTACAGTTCTCCGAGTTCAAACATTCAAGTAATCATTAGCTCCATCATCATCCTCGGAACAAATTAGACTGACGATTTCTTCGTCAGAAAAAAATTAAAATTTTCTTCGCTTGTGCTTTGAAGCCAAGCTATGTTATCGTTTATCAGCGTAAAACCAAAGTTCTTGTATAAATTCCGAAGACAATCGTAGAGTAGGGTTAGCTTGGTCAAAATGAATCAAGTTTTCAGAGTTTAAGGGTGTCCGTTTTGACTTTATTTCAGCTGTGCGCGAGGTTTATATCCGACGCGAGACAGCGGAAAGAAAAGACACGTGTTTCCCCAGAGCGCCGGATTACGGAACGTGCCGGATTAACCAACCATCGGATTACCAAGATTATACTGTACATTTTATATGAAAAATGCAGGTATTTTCTAAAAAGCGGGACATTTTTAAAAATCTGCGGCACGCGGGACTGTCCTCCAAAAAGCGGGACTGTCCCGCCAAAATCGGGGCGTGTGGTTTAAACTATTATAAACTCTTTAAAAGGTGGACCCCCAGAGGCGGATCCAAACTCGATTTTCAGTAAGGGCAATCAGTGTTGTGACTAAGAAAAAACATAGGTTTAGGCCGAGGCCGCACTACAGTTTTTTCCGCAAACGGTAACCGCTATAACCGCGAAACCGCTAGATAAACACACAGTACGCTATGGGAAAAATCAGTCGCGGGAAAAAACCGCAAGTGAGGCCGCTTGTATTAGCTTACTTGAGTCACAAAATCACGCGATTAAAAACCGCGGCAGTTTAGCCGTAGTGCGGCCTAGGCGGGTGAAAATTTTTCCAAATTTCAAGGTCACGTGTTAAACAAGTACCTCAAAATAAACCTTAACTATCTGATATTAAATTACACTTTTAGGCCGAGGCCGCACTACGGTTTTTTCTCGCGAGCGGTAACCGCTATAACCGCGAAACCACTCGAGAAACACACAGTACGCTATGGGAAAAATCAGTCGCGGGAAAAAACCGCAAGTGAAGCCGCTTGTATTAGCTTACTTGAGTCACAAAATCACGCGATTAAAAACCGCGGCGGTTTAGCCGTAGTGCGGAATAGGCCTTAAAAAGTTTTATTGAAAAATAAAATTGCAGGGATTGCTAGTTTTTTAATAAAAAGAAAAAAAAGGTTTTTTTATATAAAACAACTTATTTTAAGTTCTAATAATATTTTAAAACATTTTGATTTATAAATAAATCAACAAAATATAATACTCGTAATAATCCAAAACCCAAATAACAAACTCAAATAACAAAATCAATTCGCTGTTTACTTGCCTGGGCAAATTTTTCGATATCATTATCAAGGTTAACATTTACATCTTGATGTATATTTAAAAAACATAATCCATTCAAGCGATCTTCCGTCATTCTTGTGCGCAACCAAGCTTTTAATCTTCGCAAGGACGAAAAAGATCTTTCAGCAGTTGCTACACTTACTGGTGACCTTGCAAAAATAAGCAGCAATGCATGAATAATTGGAAAAATATCCTGGTAGCATTTATCAATGACTTCAATCACATTAGTTGGATAAGGATTCTTTCTATTCTAATTTTTTCCAATTTTTAGATTAAAAATCCCATTCTCCCGCAACATTAGCTCAACCTGAAATTGTTGATACCCGAAAAATGAATGATATTTTTTGGATAATATCTTACCACAATGAATCTGTATTTTAAATTATTAACTTATTTTGTTTGTTTGTAAATACATTGGGCACGAGGTTATTTAGCTCATAACATACGAATGATTGTTGAGAAAAACGTGATTTTATATCAATAATTTTATGTACTAGAGGTTTAATATACAAAGATTTTCTATAATAGTCTTCTGGGTTATCGGCTGAATAATTTTCTCATTTCGTTGTGTTTTTAGAAGACGAGGTAAACGTATTTCAGCATCAATTTCGGAAACTAAAGCGGTTGCATTTGAGTATATAAGAGCAAATGCGTTTTCACAGTTTTTTCTCTTATTCTCTAATATCTGTATTGTATTATCATTTAAGACGACTTGCTTAAACACAACTAAAGCGACTGTAATAATCTACTCAACGGTGTAGTCGTTTTCAATATATCAGTCATTGCTACAGAGCTATAATAAAATCAAATTGAGATAATGACGCTTAAAGTGTAGAACTGCTGTTGTTATCATTTCAGGATGAAATAAGTTGTAATGCTTCCATTATATTAGGCTAAGCAATTTGAAATTGTAGAAATTTGTAGATACGAATCATATCTCTCAACCCATCGCGTTTCACATAAACTGCTTAATAGGGAATATGCAAGAAATTTAAATTTACTTGATTTTTTTATCCCCGACACATTACAAATATACCATTATTTTCTCATTTAGTTTGTATTTAATTCCAAAAATTTAAATCAAAAAGTCCAAAATATGCGAGCGAAATTCAAATTTGCGAAACGCATGACCATTGGTCATATGTTATGTGACGTGCACGTTGACATTTATCGGCCTCGATATTCACAGATGTAGCTAGGGTGGACTATACACCTTGGTAGGGACTTTATCAAATACTTTATCTGGTGTACTTATAATAGTGTTTTGCATTCCGGTACTATACAATATCTACAAAATGGTTTTTTAGCTTGTTTCATTATAGAAATAGCAAATTCAAACTGAAAATCCTTAACTGTCTATGCAAATATGCTATGCAACACTGAATGTCATGTGTTATGCGACGTCATCCAATGCGCGCGATAAATGGGACCGTTCAATCAGGTCAAATTTAATCGGTATTTTTTTTTTAATTAATTGCGACACTATCAACAGTATTTATATTTTTTACCATGTTAAAACGAAGTAAATTAAGCAAATTAAAAAAAAATGATGCATATTCCCTATTGTCCACCTAATTTTTGTTTTAAAATAAAATTTCTTTTAGCTGATTAAATGCTATAGCTGATTTTATTATTCCAACAGCATTTCTGATAGTATTAATTTTAGTAGATTTAGATATTGAATTATTGAATGCATGATTAAAACAAGGGCATCTAGAAGCATTTATATAGCAGCATAAGAATGTCTGTAACTGCCCCAGCTATTTCAGTAGTCATAATGCTAAAACTATCAGATCCAATCTCAACACAATTGTTGTGTATCTAAGGCTAAACTATTTATTAATTTCACAACAGTTTCTCCAAGAACTTTTCCATTTAGCTTTGTTTCTGAACTGCTAGTGACATGCTCTGCTTCTAGATGTGCATCCAGTGCATCCACAAATGTAATAAAGTCTTCCCTAATAACATTTTTATACACATAGCGAAAACTCAGAGACATTTGTTCAATATGAGACATATTTAGACAGTAGATCAAAAACCGCACTAAAAATTTAGCATTATTAATTCGTGATATAGTTTCCTGAATTTGTTTTCCACAGTATTTAATCAATTCATTCTGAGTAGATTTGGATATATACGTTGCTCGCGATGAAGTATTTCTTAAATGATCTTGTAGAATATTATCTCCCGATTGAATTCGAAATTTAAGGAGTTACTTACTTTAGAACTGTAAAATTTTCATCAAATTCTAAATCTATTAAAGAGCTAGATGAGCTAGCTAAGATGTTCACGTAAAGGAATATTTTGTTTTCCCAAAAATATGATTGATTCAATTATTTTCAATTTCAATTATTTTCAATTGCATGGTTTTCTTAAATTTGCTTCCAACGCATTTGGTTTAATTGATTAGGTATTTCTTTATCAGGATAATGATAAGTTTGAAGAAAACATTTACCTTTCAGAACATTTTCTATATCAGCTATACTCACTGCGCGTCCCGCGGGCCGCATGCGGCCCTCGTAACGATTTTTGCGGCCCTCGGATGATAGGGAAATAAATAAAAAAGTAAGGATAAGGCTCACTATAAGTTTTGAAAAGTAGTTGTAAATGACCAATTCCCTAACTTAATTGACTGTGCTCAGAAAGTTTTGTGTGTTTTTTTTTCTACATATGTGTGTGAATCTACATTCAGTAAGCAAAATTTTATAAAAAAACAAGTACAGATCCACGTTTTGAGAATATCAGTTTCTTCGCAACTTGCTAATGTGGATGCTACATTAGAGAGCTGTGAAAGATTTCGCCCATCGACTTCAAAGAATTAACGAATTCAAGTATGCCTGGAGCTAAGTAAAAGACATTTCATTACATATGTATAGTAATATGTAAAACAGTTTTTTTACTTATGTAATAAACATAATGTTACATATATTACATTTTTTACTTGCGAGCCTAATTGTTTTTATCAGGAAAATCTGATAAAAACAATTAGGCTCTCTAAAAAATCCTAGTGAGGGCCCCTGATCTATATGGTACTTATTTTTTCATGATGCAATAGAATATTGTTAATGCTAGAATGAGTGTGTCAAAGATAACGTACGTTATAAGACTGATCAACTTTTCGGACAATTAGATTATTTGGTAGTACAAATGAAAAACAGAAAAACTGCGAGATGCGCGGTTTATTTAGGGTGCGAGAAACGCGCACATGGGAATTTGCGTGATCATACTGAATAATATATTGCTAGTTTTTTTAAACTTTTTTAGATGTAGCACAAAGCAAATACATGATGTAATATTTATGTTGTACAAATGTATATATTTATATTAATTATTTGGTAAATTTAAAAAAAAAAAAACACGGCCAAGTGCGAGTTGTGACTCGCGCACCGAGGGTTCTGCACAAACTTGTAAGTAAGGTATCTTTAGGAGGACCTAACTGTACAACCCATATGCTTCTGGTGCCTGACAATACCACGCAACACATTAATGTATTTTCATAAGTTTCTAATAGTAAATTCGCATTTTTCTTGTAATTTAACTACATATTTACGGTTTTCAGTTTTTTCCCTTTACATGTGCTGTAAGACACCGCTGCTTGCCAAATTTAATGATTCTAGGTCAACGGGAAGTACCCTATAGGTTTTGACATGGGCGTAGGCAGGGGGATGTTTTCTTAAACCCCCCCCCCCCCCGAAACTAAATCCTGGTCTTAACCCCCCCCCCCCCAAAACCTGGCTACTCCCATGGGTTTTGATCCCCTTGTGAAATCGCAAAATATACGACATAAACGGTCATATCTTTTGATCGCGTTGACTTACAAGTTTTATTTTTTCACAGCTGAAAGAGACCGCAGACCCGAGTATATGATACGCGTTCCTGAGAAAAATGCTCTTGACAGACGGACAGACAGACGGACGGACAGACAGACAGACAGACGGACAACAAAGTGATCCTATAAAGGTTCCGTTTTCGGTACGGAACCCTAAAAATGATAATTACATCAAGACCTGAGAAATCTAAAGCCAGTACTAGCTTTCGTTCAGCAAGTGAACGCTAATAACAACTGTTATAAACTCGTTAAAGGGTTTAACCCTGAGGTTTTAATCCAGTGTCTGCCAAACTGTGTGCCGCGGCAGAGGAAATACAGTTGCAAACATGTATTAGCGATTGCACTAAGGAAAAAGTTTGGCAGGCACTGGTTTAACCCAAAAGGTTTTAATAAATTTTAATGCACATATAATTTTTTAGTTCAAAATTATTTTAAATTTAGCTTTACACAACTTCAAAATTGATCTAAAATTTGAACAAAATCTACTTGAAGACTTTATAATTTGTCCTTTAAGCAAACCAATTATAACCAGAGGCAAATTGATTTATATATTCTTGAAGTAATTTAATTTTTTAATGACTTACTTTAAAATAAAAATGTTTATATTTAAATATTGATAAAAAGCAATGAGTTAATTGAACAAGTTGCTACACAATAAAGATAAAAAAAGTACTTAAGTTTGATGTAGAACACACTTGATGTACATATGGTACAATGAATGACACAATAGTTATTGTTATCTTGTATCTCGATGCCCCTGATAAGTTCCTACTACACTTTACTTATATAATATTAAATGCATATTAAGTAATAATAAATAGAAAAACTTGTGGGGGTTGGGTTATTGAATAAATAATAGTTTAGTATAATAAACATACTGAAATCTCCAGCAAGAAAGAGTTGTTTGGCTCCGGGGGCCCATTCCCTACAGATAATACTATTATCAGGCTGGACATGTAACCCATAATAATTATAAGCAGTGGTAAAAGCATCAATTCCACCCCCATTGCTATCAATTTCATCCTGAATGTCCTTAAGGCAAGCATACCTAAAAGAATAAATAACTATTTAATGAATTGTTATGTCTATGAAAAAGTATATGATAATATGTCCTTGAGTCACCTTGTGAAAGTCAAACAAGATTTAATAACAATCTGTTATTTATGATTAGGAAAGAATGTGCTTACCGTCTGCGTATTTCCCTTTCATAAGGTTCCAAATATGGATCCCTTTGTAATAAATGTTTTAGATCAGGAACTTCGACCTCCATTGGATCCAATTTCGAATATTTTCCACCCATAATAGTATAAAGTGAATAAACCGTTTATTCTAAATTAAAACACACGCAACTTGTTTACTATCAAAGTTAAGATTAAATGTCAATGTTCCAAAGCTACTAATCCATTGATAATTTTTTATAATTATTTAGATGTATTGCTATCAGAAATAATCTAGAGAAGGGTATTTGCCAATCAAAAACTAATTGCGTCACAAACTATTTAGTTCAAATCGGTATTATTTTCCTCAAAATGGAAATGGGAAAATGTTTTTTATTCCAATAAATTTGCTGTGATTTGAATAAACCTACTTACCTATTTTACCGCCACCTATCTACCAAATTTTCTAAACACATTTTTATCTTATCTCAACTATTTGAAATCTTCACAAAACTGACGTATTTTATACTAAAACTTCTTAATAATTCAAACATTATCTGCGTACAAGTTTCGAAATGAATTTGATTTGAATTTTTTGGAGGGAAACCCGACCAATAAAAAAAGCAGTAAAAAACATTGGAATGTTCAATGTGTTTACTCTGGTGTTTACTATGATAATTGTTGAAAAACAGTTTAAATTAATTGTTATCATTCAAGAATGATTGCATTAGTTTGTTTTAATGGACTTTGAATTGAATTCAGGATTAAATTGATAGTTTAATTCTTACTTATTTGCGGGTAATATGGAGACATTTTACACGCCACCTGTTGCATTTACTAAAATGCTAAACTCTGTGCTAAGCTATCACCCTGAAGATAGTTCTATTTTCTGCAGAAATTAACTATAAACTTAAGAAAGTTTAAACTGTTTTATTTGAAATAACACTAAACTTTAAACTAACAAACCTCATGCATTAGTTTCTTAATAAATGATTTACTAGTCAATGTATGCATTTACCTAAATATGTTAGCACACCTTATGAAAATTGTTTAATATCCCTATCAAATGTATTTAATTTACTAGGCCGGTGTCTGCCAAATTGTTTGCCTTGGTACAATGTAAGATTTCATAATATAAGTAAAAAAATTAGCACAACACATTGCCGGATCAGAAAATTCTGTCCATCCATTAATAATCTGTATTATACAATGTCGGAAGATATCGATGAGAAAGAAAAGCAAATGTCGGGTTCAATAATGGAGTGTGACCAGCATGGATCTATACTAATACTATAGTACATTTTTTTAAGAATGCAGTACAGGGAAGATAGGGCTTATTTGACCTTGTTCTCCATCTCTCTCTTTCACATACATTTGCAGTCACTGGCGTAGAATTTGGCGATATGTAGTTATAACTACATATCGCCATCACATAACGCCATTTATAAATGAATATAATACTACGAATAATTTCTAAATATAATAGAACGTTAAATTTTTGGAACAATCAAAAAAAAATTTTGTCAAAAACTTTTGAAAAATCAAAAAAAACAAAGAAAGGTTACAGCCAAGATAATTCGAGGAACCAAACGAACCTTCACACAAAACCAACTAACCCAAATCGAAGAGAGCTTTGCTAAGAATCATTCCAGAGGTTTCTTTGGAGCCTTTAAGCAAGCACTCAGAAAATACGCTCCGCCAAGCCTCAACTTTAGAGACTCACAAGGCAAACTGGCTTATAACGACAAGGAAAACTGCCACCTTTTGGCTCAGTACTTTGAAAATCTACTCAACTGTGACCCACCCAACGAGGACTTCGACTATAAACAAACCACACCAAACCCGGACTCGCTTCCCCCTTCATTGGAAGAAGTTGGCCAGATCATTCAACTTCTTAAGAATAATAAGGCAGCTGGAGAGAACTCTATCGTTGCTGAACTGTGGAAAGGTGCTGGAAACAATGCCGTGCGCAAGCTAACCGAGACCACCCAAGACATCTGGGAAACAAAGAAATTACCACCCGATTGGAAATCTGCTCTGATCGATCCGCTTCACAAAAAGGGAGATTTTACGGATCTAAACAACTATAGTGGAATTTCTCTCGTCCCGGTAACATACAAGATTCTCTCGAAGGCGTTAGATTGTAGATGTAGATTGTAGATAAGGTGGACGCGACTTGTACTGCGGCCTTTATAGATCTATTGTACCCTACCCTCTTCCTCCAAGTGTTGGTGTACTTACCCATTTAGAGCGCCTCCTCTAATCCTGATTCCTTTAGGAATCTCAGGATCTGGGTGGGATTCAAGGCCTGCAGCTCCTCTGTGTTCAAGCAGTGAGCCCCAAGGTACATCTGTCTCTTGCGGAGTAATGCTCCGCAGTCTTTGAACAGATGTATGGGGGTTTCCTCTGCTGAGCCACAGAATCTGCATCCATCATCCTCCTCTAGGCCTAGGGCCTTGAGATGTTTCCTAAGTCTGCAGTGTCCCGTCAGAGCTCCTGTCAGAATTCTGAGCCTGTTCCTGCTTAGTTTCAGGCAAGCTTTTGTTCTCTTCTGGTTAAAAGATCCCAGCATCACTTTGGATTGCCTTAGCCCTGGAAGTTCTTTCCAGGTTGTCATCCATTTTCCTCTTATTTCTTCATCTAAACTTTTGCGGATGGTGTTTACGCTCATACCGCAATAGGGTTCCGGACCTATAAAGGGGATACTGGATCCCTTGTTTGCTAGGTGATCGGCTTCTTCGTTTCCGTCTATACCAGTGTGTCCTGGTACCCAGTATAGCGTTACTTTATTATCCCTGCCAAGCTTGTTCAGCTTCCCCACACAGTCCCATTCCAGTTTGGATCTGATGGTGTATGAGCTAATGGCCTTGATGGCTGCTTGGCTATCTGACAGGATAGCAATTCGTTTTTTGCGGTAATTCCTGTCGAGGTTAAACTGTGCACCTCTTTCGATTGCGTGTACCTCTGCTTGGAAGATACTTGGGGATGTTCCCATGGATTCGAAGTATCTGGTACGAGGTCCAAACACTCCTGCACCAGTGCCTTCCTTTGTCTTCGAACCATCTGTATACCACTTGATGGCATTTTGCTCTATGTGGTATGCTGAGGATTCGTCGCTCCAATCGGCTTTACTACTACACATTGCTGTGTAGTTTTTCTCGAAGTGGTATTTGCATACCATTTCGTCTTTTGGTACTTCCAGCCAGGGGATCTTGGCAGCGAGGCTGTTTCGGTCTCTGCTCCCGATTATTTTACCTCTGCCCATTCCTTCCTTGCTGAATCTTACGATCGCCGATCTGGCGGCGCTCTCCACCAGAAGGTGCAGCGGAGTCAGATCCAGCAGCAGCTCCAATGCTGCTGTCGGACACGACCCCGTCGCCCCCGTGATGCAAACACACGCCAGTCTTTGAATCTTCTCAAGCTGTTTCCTCATAGAGGCCAGCTTGATTCTACTTCCCCACGCAACTGCCCCATAATTGATTGCAGGTCTCACTATCATGGTGTACATCCATCGCAGGATAGTGGGGTTACAACCCCACGTTTTTCCTGCCAGATTTCTGCACACCATTAGGGCGCGTTTGGGTTTACCTACCACTGCCTTAGCGTGTCTATTCCATAGGAGTTTGCTATCTAGTGTGATACCCAGATACCTTATCTCCTGTTGGTATTCTACTGCCTTCCCATCTATGAGTATGGGATGTAGGCAGTTTAGTTTTCTCCTTCTAGTAAATGGTATCACCGTGGTTTTGCTCGGGTTGAGTTTCAGTCCCACTGTTTGACACCATCTACTACTTACGTTGAGGCCTCTCTGAACAATTTCACAGAGCGTTCCCTCAAATTTCCCTCTAGCCATTATGACTATGTCATCGACTACCAGGCTCCACATTAGCGGTGATAGTACACCTCCCTGTGGGCGCCCTCGAGTTGTGGAGATCTTAATGGTGTCTTTTCCCACTTGTGTCTCCGCCGTTCTAGTTCTCAGCATTTCTCCCATCCACTTTGAGATAGTGCTGTCGATATTCCTTCTTTCGAAGGCCGCCCTGACAGCCTCGTGTGAGGTGTTGTCAGTCAAAAGCTCCCTCTATATCCAAGAAGGCACATATCGCTACTTCCTTTGTCTCTAGTGCTGCTTCTATTTCGTTTATCAGCTGATAATGGTTTCTGTGGATTTCCCTGCTCTGTAAGCATGCTGACTCCGGTGTAGTGGTGTACCTACCAGCACTATAGTCCTAAGGTAACTAATTATCAATCACCTTCTCCATTGTCTTTAACATAAAAGATGTTAGACTAATGGGTCTAAATGACTTCGGTTGAGTGGTGTCTTTCTTCCCCACCTTCGGTATAAATACCACCTTAGCCCTTCTCCATAGCTCCGGTATATATCCGAGCGCTAAGCTACTTCTAAAGATATTTAGAAGATACGGCATTAGTTCTCTCTCTCCCTTTTGTAGGAAGGCAGGAACTAAAAGGCTGGAAAGTGCCGATAGCCCATCTGATTCGGTTTTCCGTACAGATGGACGCTGCCCTCTTCCAGTCGGCCCGACTTGGTTTCCGTGGTTGCATCAAGCCCTCGGTCTCCCTGTATCCTCTACATCCCGGAAAATGGGTTTCTAGTATGAGGAGAGCTCTTTGCTCTTCATCCTCCGTGAAGGTCCCATCCGGTTTCTTGAGAGTGGTTGTCATTTCCACTCTATCTTTCGCTAGTGCTTTGTACAGTCTAGCTGCCACCGGCGTGGATTCTATGTTTTCACAGAAGGTCCTAAAGTTTTCCCTTTTTGATCTTCTGATCTCTTTGTTGTAAGTGGTAAGCACCTCAGAGTATTCTAGCCAATTTCCGTATTGCTTGGCTTTGTTGAAAAGCCTACGTACTTTTGCTCTTAATGTAGACAAATTTTTGTTCCACCATTTTTCGTCCTTATGCTCCTTCACGGTTTTTACCGGGCAGCTGGATTCAAATGCCGTGGTGATTGCTACATTTACTTCTCCTACAGCCTGCTCCAGCACGATGTAGTGTTTGATACTACCCCGCACTGTCACCTGCTCTAGGTTTTCTTTTAGTTGGGAACTAAACATAGGCCACACAGTTTGTCTGGGGTTTGTCTCTATGATCCTATGATCTGACATTGAGGGCTCACTTGAAACCCTCCACTTTTTAATTAGTTTACTTACGTTAGCGCTACCTACCGTAATATCCAGTACCTCATTTCTGACTTTAGTGACAAATGTTGGTGTGTTCCCAACGTTGTACACAATTAAGTTCTCTTTAATGAGGTATTCTAAAAGGTACTCACCCCTCTTATTAGTGTCCGTGCTGCCCCACATCTCATTGTGTGCGTTCGCTTCACATCCCAGGATGAGTGGCAGCCTTCTCCTAATACACTGTTCCACCCGCTTTTGTACTTCAATGGGTGGTATGCTGTTTCCATCGCTAGGGAAGTATGCTGATGCGATCACTACTTCGCGGTGGAGACCCTCGATCTTGATGAGGGCCTTAATCGGTACTAAATCCCGCGTTAAAAATTCTGAAAGACATAAGTAATTTATGCCATTTCTTACCATAATGCAAGTTCTAGGGGAGACCTCACGTCTGTCCCATACCAATTTACATTCCCTGTTGCTAAGGCCTCTGATCTTACCTCCGTAGGTCCAGGGTTCAGGGTGAACATCCTAGCCATCACAGCTGAAGCTGCTTTGGCATGATGGATGTTGACTTGGGCTATTTTGGTGCGCCCGCTGGTCATTCTGGTTTTGTGACAGGAGGCGGCAAGTCCTCCTCTGTCCCTACAAGAACATCTACCTCTGCCTCTGTATACATGGCTGGACTGCTCATGTCTACGAGTGTGAGGTCAAGGTCGTCTTCCCGGGAATCCGGGCTGACTTTCTTGTTCTCTGTGTCGGTTAGGTCCCGCACACATGGATTATTTTTACTTTTGGAATTCATATAAATCCCACCAGTAGCAAGGGAACTAAAGGTCCGCCACGTCAGAGCCCTGCTTGACATGGTAAGGCTTGATACCCTCTGGGGTCGCCAGGTATCATAGGGGCTCCGTTAGCGATGGCCGGTTGCCCTTGGCCACCAACCAGTCCTTCCGGCACGGGTCGCATGACACCTTGGATTAAGGGTTTGGAAGTTCTTGGTTGTTCGCTCTCCGCTGACCGCTCCGACCGGAGTTGTACTCTGGTCGGTAACGTCTAACGGTTTGTTGCGAAACTAAGCCATCACACCACGACAAGGTGACTTCCAGAGTGAGGGCTCGAAGGCGTTACAAACAAGGGCAGAAAATCAGTTGGATAGTCTACTGGGAGAATACCAGGGGGCTTCAGGAAGACCCGATCCTGTGTTGAGCAGATCGTCAATCTTAAAACTGTACTTGCATACTCCAAGATGAGAAACCGCAAGGTGGTCGTCACCTTTGTTGATTTTAGGAAGACCTACCATTCCATTGATAGAGAAACGCTTAACAAAGTACTCCAAGAACTAACACTAAACAAAAAAACCCGCAGACTAATCCTAGAAACTTTGACCAACACCCATTCCAAGGTTAAATTTAGATGCGAGATTTCAGAAAGCTTCGAAATAAAAACTGGAGTGATACAAGGAGATGGACTTTTCCCACTTCTCTTCAACTGTGTCCTTGAAAAGGTTATGAGAGAATGGCGCAAGGAACTGAACAATTTGGGTGCTCAGAGTGGTATCTACTTGGGACGTAAGAACGATAGACTGGTTGTAGATTGCCTGGCCTTTGCAGATGACATGGCACTGTTTGCTGATTCTCTTGAGATGGCAACAATGCAGGTAAACTGCCTCAGAAAACAGGCTGCCAAAGTAGGTCTTCAAGTGTCGCTGGAGAAAACAGAATTCTTCACCAACATCAGAGAAGCAAACAGAGAGATGTTACTAGAACAGGGAAACATCAAGAGGACTGAGAAATTTAAGTATCTCGGCGAATGGATAGAATCCAACTTATCAGAAAGAGCATCATTATCCAAGAGAGTCAGCAAGTTAGAACTAGCCTATCAGCTGACTAAGAACACTTACAATAAGAAATGTCTGTCACGCAACCTGAAACTTAAGCACTACACATTAGTCTTACGACCAGAAGCCCTGTATGCCATGGTCTTTCCTTGAACCGAAGGGGCCTAATAGAGAAATTGGAAATCAGAGAGAGGAGAATCCTAGGCCTGGTAAAGGAAGATGGGGAATTCCGAAGACGGCATAACTCTGAGCTCTATGAACATATTGAGATGCTCTCTGACTGTGCAAGGAAAAGAAGTGTAGCTTTCTATGGCCACGTTGCAATATTGCCTCCAAACCGACTAACCAACCGTCTGTTCACCTTCTGGCAAAACAAGAAGCTTCGTACCACTTGGTTGACAGAGACCGAGAAGGATATTAAAGAACTGGAAATAACAAATCTCAAAAAACAGGCAGTCTGTGAGACGCACCGTGAAGGAAGTTCGTGGATTTCAGGAAAAACCTCGAAGGAAGGGTACCCCCTGGACAGAAGAGAGAAAGGAGTTACACCGGCAGAAGATGCGACAATACTGGGCAAAGGTCAAAGCCCAACTAAGAAGAATAAGAACGTTAAATTATACTACGGCTAATAGGTACTATATATTATACAATAATGTTTCATATTCAATTTTAAATTTAAAGATAAAAAGATTTATTAACTCCAAGTATATTTTTTTCATATGCCAAGGCATGTTAAGCTGTTAGTTGACAATGGGTGCACTGTCAATTCACAATTGTCTGATCTTCTTGTATCATTGAGATTTTTTGCGTTTTTCTCCATTTATTTGTTTTTATTTTATTACTATTGTTGCCATTTATTGTATTTAATCTGTATTTTTCAATACAAACAAAAGTAGTATTTGTTCTTTCTGGTTTTGTTGTTTTATCTCATTGAAGAAAGTGTGCACCCTCCAGTAATTTTGTTTTTTATACTACCATGGCTGATAACGAGATGCCCAGTGCCTACTTCCAAAGGTATAAAGAAAAATCCGAAAGGAAGATTTTTAAAAAGTGTTAAACAGTTATTTGGTCCATAAAAGTAAGGGTACAACAAAAACTCAAGCTGTGGCACTCACTGCAGCAGCTGTTGGAATCTGTTAAAGATCTATATACAAAATTGTTGCAGAAATGGAAAAAAGCAGGAAAAATTTCATCACCAAAGAAGAAAAGAATGTGAGAAGAAAAGAATGTTTTGAATTTGTATTCAAAATTATCAGAAGATTAGAAAAAAGCTATCCGATATGCTGTGCATTCCTTTTTCAAAAGAAATGAAATCCCAACTTTGGATAAAGTATTGCAGGTAAACTGTTATTTTATTTTTGTGACTCTGCATGACTTTTATACCTAAATTACATCACCGCAACTAAAATATTAAGTGATTACTGTCATATTTTCTTTTTGTTTTTTTTTGTATTAGCAAATTTCCAAATTCGGGGGGTTGGGGGTACAAACCCCCTCCCGAAATATGCAAAATAATACATAAATGTTATATTGAAATAAAGAGACTAGTAGAGAGGACTGTCTTCAAGAAAGCATGGTAGATGTGAAGCTTAGGAACCCTTCTGTGTCAGTTTAGAAAGTTAATTTTGGTGCATTTCTGTTACTGTATTTTCTTAAACCCCCAAAATGTCCGATCCCTGCTTAAACTATCCTATTGGGAGAGGTAAGTTCAATGGGAAAATTGCATCGGAAATTTCCTATTGAATCCTATTGAAGGTGTATTTTCCTATAGAAATCTCCTGAATCCTATTCAGTTGAGATACGCTAAATCCTATTCGATTTCCCAATAGGATTTGATACTATTCAATAGGAATATTGTGATCTGAGAATTTCCTATAGCATAATCCAGAATCCTATTCGATTCTTCAATAGGATTTTAGTATATTGAATAGGACTCAGATTATAATTCCCCTATTGAAAAGAGGCAATTCCTTTTAAATGCTCCAATAGGATTTGATACTATACAATGGGAATATTGCAGTCTCAGAATTTCCTATAGAATAATCCAGAATCCTTTTTGATTCTTCAGTAGGATTTTAATAACTTGAATAGGACTTCTCATATTATAATTTTCCCATTGAATAACGTCAAGCTGTATGTATATATTTAGGGAATTTTTAATAATCATAAACTACCAGAAAGTTGAAATTTGGATGTTGTTCAGATGATTTAGATGTTGGTAAAACCAAACCTATTGAATATCAAAGAATCCTATTGAGGTTTATTTAAAAATAAAAATAATTTCTAAGTCGTATTTCCTTATTGATCTATTCATCTCTTATTGGATGTTGGAGGAGTCAATCCTATTGACTAATGCTAAATCCTATTGAGGATCATTATAAAATAAAAATAATTTCTAAGTCGTATTTCCCTATTGACAACTAACTATTCGTCTCCTATTGGACAAGCCAAACCTATTGAATAATGCAGAATCCCATTGCAAAATTTAGAAATAAAGATAAAAATTCTATTTGCGTTTCGAATGCGTTTCGAATGCGTAAATGCGAAAGAAACTCCCGCAGCCTCTTACATCAACAATGACAACTTTCCCCTCAAAAATTGTTTGGAACAAAGAGATTACAGAAAGAAGCTGTGGGTCAGGAGAGTCCAGGAAGAAGTTTTGAGCCAAAGAGAATCCAGGAAGAAAACTTGAGGTCCAGGAAATTCCAAATGACAAGATGAAGCTGTGGGTCAGGAGAGTCCAGGAAGAAATTTTGAGCCAGAACAGAATCCAGGACGAATTCTTGGGGTGCAGGAAAATTATTTGAAAAACTCCCTGGGCTGTTTCAAAAGCAATGACTTCTTTCCTCGATGTGAATCCATCCTTCTGCTGCATGAAATATCCCAATGATTTAGCTTTGGAAGAAGGTGAAGATTGCAGGAATGAGGTACATCTCAGAAACATTGATCTGAAATATGAAGGTATACCAAGGTGCCTGCCTTATGGAAGGAACTGCAAGCTTTGCAACTAAAGCTGTAGGTCAGGAGAGTCTAGGAAGAAGTTTTGTGCCAAAGAGAATCCAGGACGAAACCTTGGGGTCTAGGAAATTGTCCACGATATTTATTTGAAAAAACTCACAATGACTTTCCTCCTTGTGAATCCATTCTTCTGCTGCATTAAATATCCCAATGTCCCAGTTCAATGTTTGGTAGAAGATGGAGATTGCAGGAATGATGTATATCTTCTCAAAGGCATTGATCTGAAAGAGGAAGCTATATCAAGGTGCCTACCTAATGGAAGGAACAAGATTTACAACTGCTTTTCTTGAAATAATTGGAAGGAAGAGGAATTGTAATTGGTGCCACATCAATGATTACAGGGAGAGGATGAGAAGATATCTAAGGTCACAGTTTAAGATAAGAAAAGGAAGAGGAAATGTAAATGGTGCTACACCAATGATTGTAGGAAGAGGATGAGTAGATATCTAAGGTTGCATTTGTTTGCCCTTCCATTTAGGTATCTACCTTAGTTTAACTAATATTAGTACTCCGATGAGAGTCGGAGTTAAAAGTTGTTTCGTTGGTCAACTTCCCTTGGGGTAATTCTGAACTTGTGTCCTTCCACTGCTAAGATCATCAGCGACTGCTTCACTCTGATGTAGTGTACCCTCTTGTAGGAACTTCCTTATGTTTGAAGCGACGATGCATTTCACCAGCATCATCGCATACTCAAACATGAGTAGTAAAAAGGAAAGCATGTGTAAAGGAAAACTATTTCTGCTAACAGTTTAGATTTTAATGGTTACAAATTCTGTTTTGATCTGTTTACCTGTACAGTTAAATAGGTATAAGGATGCCGTTTGCTGATTTCTGTGCGGGTCGAGTTTGATTTGTTTGACGACCAGGTATATTCCAATCACGCTGTGTAGAAAAGCAGCAACAGTCAGCAAATACTTGGAACGCGATCCGGGTGTAGTGATGGTGTTTCAAAATTTTCGACGTCTTGTCGTAGTACCTACTGCAAGAATTTCTTCATTCGCAGAGATTTCGCGGCTCCAATGAATTCTATTAGCTTCGCCGTCCTCGAATACCGAAACTCTGTGTGGAATTTCGATATGGTCCTCATTATCAGGTTGGATGGTGTGCAACACCTCGCATTTCCGACTTACTTCACGCTGTCATAACTTTTGAACGGCTCACCACAGAGACTTCTAGTCTTCACCAATCGATTCAGCGTCGCAAAATTAGTTGAAAGTCGAAACGTATATAATATTCCCTAAGAGGGTTTCAGTTAAGAAATACCATCGACACGGGCAGTCTAGACCGCGAAAACGACGAAATGCGAGAAAATTCCTATTGTCAAAATCGTTATTTTTTTAGTTACAGCAAAATTAAAAAACGTTACTGAAAGCATTTTTCCTGCTGATTGCTGATATGCAAATTATATTTCGCTAACTCTTTCCGTTCACTATTGCCTGCAAGTATGAAGAAACTTTTAAGGAATTTCGGCGCTCGAGTAGAGATCTCGGAAAGTCGTGAATTTCCCTTGAACAATCTTAGTGTATTCATAGGAAAATGACCTTCTGAAAACGATGCCGCAATTACGCATTTACGCGATTACGCATAGTCGCATTATCCTATTAAATCACTTGGTTTCCTATTTAGATCTCTACTTTCATTTCCTATAAAAACTCTTCATTTCCTATATAATAGCTAACTTTCTTTTAGAATTATCATAATCCTATTCAGTTTGTCAATAGGAAAGCTCTAAATCCTATAGGTTAACGATCATCATTTTATTTCCTATTCAGATTTGTATAATCCTATTAGGCATTTTCCAGTTGTCAGAAGTTGCTTAACTTTTCCTATTCAAATATGATGTTTCCTATACAAATTCTGAAAAAGCCTATAGGATTTAACCTTTCCCAATAGGAATGTTTAAGCAGGGATGTAACAAATTTATTTCATCATGGCTTACCGCAAGTTTCAGCTGAGAAGTTGTCCAATTGCGTTGACCATGTTATAAAAGAAGAAAATGAACTGTACCAACTGGATAAAATTGTCGAAGATATGCATCTGCAATTTGTTGTAAATACTGGCTCGTACAGAGAAATGGAATTTACAGATTCAGACTGATAAATAAATGGTAATCTAATAAATAAATGTAATGTAATTATTTTTTTAAATTATTATTTACCTTAATTGGCATTATTCTTAACACAATACAGACTTAGTCTGTATTGTGTATACTGTACATTTGGAAACAATCATCAAAACTAATTAGTAAAGAAAGACGTAGCTATGAAAAAAAACGACTAGAGGAAAAAGAGCAAGAATTTACGAAGAATAATACTAGGAGTTTTTTACAGAATTTTTATAGAGAACCTGATAGGATATCGACCATCCAGTCTGTGCTTTCGTCGATCTGATGATTCAATGGAGACAAACACCAATGCGAATTGTCAAATTTTAGCTGAGTACTTTCAACAATCTTCTCAACTGTGAACCCCATGCAGCAATTTTATTTTTGAACAATCTGAATTCAATCCAGATTCCGTACTGCCCTCCTTCCAGGAGATAAGTGACATAATTCATTCATTGAAAAACGACAAAGCCCCTGGGGAAGATGGAATCATTGCCGAGTTATGGAAACTGGCTGACGACATCCTCATTCGTAGAATACACAATATAATATGTGATATTTGGGTGACCGAACAAATCGCCCCAGAATGGAAATGTGCACTTATACACCCGCTTCATAAAAAAGGTGATAAGATGGACCAAAACAATTATAGAGGCCTTTCCCTCCTACCAGTAACGTACAAAAATCTTTCGAAAGCTCTCTTGAATAGACTTGAACCTCAAGGAGACCCACAGATAGGAGAATATCAGGCAGGTTTCCGTAAGGGGCGCTCATGCACGGAACAAATTTGGAATCTGAAGACAATCTTGCAAATACGATCTTGAAGAAACACCGAGGTTACCTTTGTTGATTTAAAAAAAGCGACTCCGTCGACAGACCAACTCTCTTCAGCATTCTGGAAGAGTTCAAAGTTGATAGGAAAACCAGGGCATTAATTCAACAAATTCTCATTGATACTACATCAAGGGTAAAGTTTGGTGGAGAAATTTCTTTGAAATACATACAGCTGTTCGAGAAACCTTTTGAAATACATACAGGTGTTAGACAGGGAGATGGACTTTCACCCATCCTTTTTAATATGGTCCTGGAAAAAATAATCAGAACAAGCAGGAAAGCATGCCCTTGAAATTTACACGAAATTTCACAAAAGGCTGGTCTCCTAATATCTTCTGAAAAAACACAGTATATAGAACGATCCCCGTCCGACAATCTAACCATCAAGACATGATATGGTTCTGTATCCAGAGTTTCCCAGTTTAAATACTTAGGAGAAATCATCCAACCGTCCGGCCTAAATATAATAGCAAATCAAGAACGAGTAAAAAAATTACAGAGAGCCTACCGACTTACTTGGAATCATTACAACAAAAAAACAATATCTCTTAATAAACACTACAAAATAGTCATTCCTCCTGAAGCACTTTATGCCGCAGAAACAACAATTCATGGTCACTCAAAAATCAAAGAAATAGAGAAACAAGAACGTAAAATTCTCCGAAAAATTTTTGGGCCTGTGAATAAGGAGGGAATATGGATTAAGAGACCATCGTCAGAAATGTATAAAACCGTAGAACCAATCACTGACACATTCAGAAAGAGACGAGCTAAATTATTTGGTCACATATACAGAATGGACCAGCACAGAATTACGAAACACATTTTCTACATTACCTTCAACAGTGAAAATAGGTCCAAATGGATACAGGAAACTGAAGATGACCTCAAGCAGGTAAACATCACGATACACGATATGAATGATCGTGTAAAATTTATAAACACAATAATGCACCATAAATTTGATAAAGCACTGCTCCCAAAGATGCCAGGAAAAAGTGGACGGGCGAACGGAAGAAAGAACATAGTGCACGATTAAAGAAGATTTGGGAAGAACGTCGCCGCATGCCATGAGTTGTCATGAATTTTGTTCAAGTTTACACGCTCTCTTGGAATCTCACAGGGAATATACGATAGTAATAGTAATATAGTACATATATATATATATATATATATATATATATATATATATATATATATATATATATATATATATATATATATATATATATATATATATATATATATATATATATATATGTTGTATTTGAGGTTTTCGCGGATAGATACCTGTGTTGTATTGTTTTCTCGGGGATTCCGCGTTGATGCTGAGGGTTGGCTCTGAAAAGAACCGGATTCTCGACGTTTCGGCGAACTAACATTCGCCATTCTCAAGAGATATATGCGTCCGTGCGAGTCAACCGTTTGACGCATACTGAGAGCTCGTTCGTGCGATGCGACTACTTATAGCTGTTTGGCTTCGGGTCATGCGCGTTGTGTGCGGTGCTTCGGTTCGGTTGTTTGTTTGTCTTGTTGGTCGTACATGCGTCTGGGGTGTCTGGGATTGCATTTTGAGGGTGGATATGATCGGTCGCCACGCTGGGGGCAGTCTCAAGGAATCGTCTCTCGTGTTCATGCAGTAGTCTCGTTTTTCTATCTCTATGGCTTCTCTGTATACTAGTGACATTTCGTGGCTAATCTGTGCAACAGTCCTTGAATTTCTAAAGTCCATCCAGTGACCGGTGTTTGTGTGTTGGACAAGTGCCGATGAAACTTTGTCTCTGTGTCTGACTGAAACATGAAACATGTTCTTGAATCCTAGCAGATATTTTTCTATTGGTACGTCCAATGTAGGTTCGTTCACATGTTCCGCAAGGTATTTCGTAAATTCCATGGGATTCTAACGGGATTGTATCTTTAACGCTGCGTAGCATGGAGGATATTTTCTGGTTAGGTTTGAAAATGGTGTCGATGTTGTGTCTTTTAAGGATTCTGGCGATTTTGTCAGTTGATCCATGAACATATGGTAGGTATGCTGTGCTAACGGGTTTCTGGGGTTCTTCAGTTCTAGGGCTACTGTTCTCTGTACGACGGAAAGCTCTGGATATTAAGCTGTTTGGATATCCATTTGAAGAAAGAGCTTCTCGTAAGTTCCTCAATTCTTTCGGTAAGTTAAGCTGGTCGGCTAGTCTTTTGGATCGGGTGGTCAGAGTGTTGACTACAGATGCTAGTTGTTTGGGATGATGGTGCGAAGAAGCGTTCAGATATCTGTCTGTGTGGGTTGGTTTCCGGTACACAGTGTGACTCAAAGTGCCGTCAGGTTTCTTCTGTACCAAAACATCCAAGAAAGGAAGTCGTTGATGCTTTTCTATCTCCATTGTGAATTTAATTTGGTCGTGTTGGGAGTTAAGATGGTTAATGAATTTGTCCAGCTCTGGTCTGCCGTGGGGCCAGATTACAAATGTGTCGTCAACATATCTTAACCAGAGTGTGGACTTAAGTGTGGCTGATGAGATTGCCTTTACCTCAAAATCTGTAAGAAATATGTTGGCTATTACTGGGGATAGAGGTGAACCCATTGGTGCTCCTAGAACTTGTTTGTATATTTGACCATCGTACCTAAAGTATGTATTCTTTAAACAATGTTCTGCCAGATCTGATACATACTTTTCTGGATTTAATTTTGATATTATGATGTTTAAGGCCTCAGGGACCGGTACTTTTGTGAATAAAGATACAATGTCAAAGCTCACAAGGAGGTGGCCGGGCTGGAGTTGGTGATTTTTCAGTATGTCTATGAAGTGTTCAGCATTGCGGACATAGGAATCACAATCTTCGGCGTATGGTTGTAAACATTTTGCTAAATGTTTAGCAAGAAGTTGGACCGGTGAACCAACGGAGCTTACTATTGGTCGTAGTGGGGCTCCATCTTTGTGGATCTTTGGTAAACCATATATCTTGGGACACCGTGAAGATTTCTCCCTTGGTATAAGGTAATTCATTGTTTCCTTGTCAATGCTAGAGCTTAGGATCTTTTGTCTGGTAGTTTTCTCAAGATAGGTTGTAGGGTCCGTTGTACTGGGTAGATAAGCTGGATCATCTAAGATTGTGGTCATTTTTTGTTTATAGTCAGCACTGTTCATGACTACAGAGCAATAGGAAAATGATTTTCTGGAAACGATGCCGTAATCCGTTTTTGATTATCTGCAACCGTTCCTGAGATATCGACTTAGCAAATCGAGAACTGTAAAATTTCAGTTTGAAATTTCCCGACGAATTTTTAAATCTTTCTGAACAATTTACACATCGATTTGTTTGCCTTGTCGAGTAGTTTCTTTGTGCATAAAATTATTTGGTTGCTGTTTACCGTTCTTGAGAAAATTGAAAAAAAGTGGAAAAGCACATTTTTTTCGACCGGAAATGATGGTGAATTTTTTCTTGACAAATTTTTTGGAATTTTTTTTGTGATTTTTTTTTGTTACCCGAAGAAAATCGAAATGCTGAAAACTATTTTACGATTTTCTAGTTTATATCGCTCTAATGTTACAAATAAACAAGATAGCCTATATCTTGGGTATTTTGAACATGTGAACCGAACTGGAAAATCGTGTTTACCGCCGTCTTAATTCACTTTTTCCATTTCTCACCGTCTAACCTGAAAATAAGGACAGTAAAGTTTTCTGAAAAAATCGCCAAAAAAATCCATCCTTTTGATCAGGAAAAAGGTTGCATTTTCGGTTCTCGACGATCCTCTCAGAAACAACAAATCCCAGCGAAATCATTTTCGACACATTGAAGCTAGACGACAAGCATATAAAATCCCATCAAAAACATAAAATGTAAAAAATTCCAAGTCTCGTAACACAGTTCTTTCGCTACAAAAAGTTGTCGGATCTCATGTAAGACGTCAATCTCATGTGACATGTAAGTCAGTTATTTTCGTGCAGGGCGTGCACCGCAAAAGGGCGGCACTTTGTCATAATTTGCCTATTTGTATTTGTTTTTATTATGTCTTTACAACAACATCTATTGAACTACATGGAAAATAAACGCAAACGTTTTATGCACGTGAGAAATTACCTTTTCTGTCATACCGGGCGATACTTTAACGTACAGTAGTACAGTATCTATAGCTCGTGGAAAGCGGAATCTCTCGTCTGAAACGATAAATTATAAAAAGAAAAAATAAGCAGGGTAAAAGCAACGTAAAGAGGGGGCGGCATTGTCAGTTTTGCACGCGGGCGGTGAAGCAACCAGCGGCGGGCCTGACCGGAAGTGGTGGACCACTTCTGGTGACCTTGACCACTTCTGGTGACCTTAACCACTTCCGGTGACCTTGAGCACTTCCTGTGACCTTGACTACTTCCTGTGACCTTAGCCACTTCTCCCAGCTCCGTAGTCACCGGAAGTGTCCAGGTTCAAGGTCAGATGGGGAGGTGGCGCCAGAACGAATCAGTTTTTCCCTACTATGGTAAGGAAAGTCTTAATACTAATTTCTTGATACCTAAACCAGCCAAAGTATGCAATGAGAATCCTAGTACTGATGGTCAAGAAATTTCAAATGCTAAGAAAACATGTCTATTAAAAGTCATTTTTGAAGACAGCGAAATGAATCGAATGTGTAATTTTATACATATTCTTTATCACATCTTCTCTAAATATGTGTTTCGATTTAACGGAAGCTGCATAGCTTCCGTTAAATCGAAACACATATTTAGAGAATTACAATATTTCATTGCCAATTTGTTTTACTGTGCTATTAACTGAATTCTATTACAAAATAATTGAAAAGGATTTCAAAGATTTAATAACTAAACGAACGATTTGGAACCGAACCTCCTTATTCGTATAATTTTCGTCTCGTCTCGTATAACGCTGTTTTGTATAACGCGGCATTTTCATGGAACCCAACTTCTTCTTCTTCATATGGCGCTACAGCCCAAATGGAGCCCCTGGCCTCCTGTATTTTTGTCCTCCATTCTTCCCTGTCCTTTTCTGTTCTTCTTCACGCTCTAACTCCGAGTAGTTTGTATGCGTCTTCCCGGGTCTCTTTCTCCCACTGTTTTCGTGGCCTAGCCTGCCTTGTATTTTTGCGTTCAGTGCTCTTAGTTGCAGATGGTTGTCGGTCATCCTAAGCACGTCCTGCCCATCGTAGTCATTGCATCGTAGTCTTTTCTTGGTATATCTGGTATAGCTCGTTATTGTACCTTGGCCTCCTGATGTTTCCGACCGTTACGGCCCCTAGAATCCCACGTAGCACCTTGCGTTCAAATATGTCCATTGCGTTCTTGTTTTTTTCGGTCATAGTGCATGTTTCGCTACAATAGCATGCGATGGGCCGTATTATTGCCTTGTATATTCTAAGCTTGTTCTTGCGGTGCACCCTATTAGATCTTAATATTTCCGCCAATGCATAGTACGCCTTATTTGCTGCAAGGAGTCCGGTACATGATAAATCGGCACCGGATAAGTCGGCACCGAACGACTCGGCACTTCCAACTCGGCACCGGACAACTCGGCACCGGGAAAATTCGGCGCCGGATAAGTCGGCACCGGGAAAATCGGCACCAGTCATCAGAGTATGAATATATAAATTTTCTATTATAACATAGGTTTTGGTAATATCTAAAACAAAAGAAATCTTTTTATAATCAAAGAATGTAACGCACGCCCCTTGAAAGATGAAGGAAATTGTAAACTATTTATTTAGTCACCTTCTAGCCAACAGTAGAATTCATGTTGACATGAAAACAGCGTTAAATTAAAAAGTAATAATAAAACATAAATAACTTTATTAAAGGTTAAAAGGATAAGAGGTTAAAAGAAAATTCAAAATACGAGTGCCTAAATGCACAGGTGGGCACACTTAATCCAAAAGTTAACTTCATTAATCGTTAACTCGTTAATAACTAAATTAACTTCGTTAATCGTTAAAGCGTTAAAATTTCGAAAATTTAACGCAAGTTAAAGTTAATCGTTAAAAGTTAACCATCCAAATAAGTATGCTGCTTTTGGTACCTTTTGGGATTGGATACATTATGCATTGGTAAATAAAACAAAAACAATTAGATAGATTAATTGATTTAATTATTACAAGCGACAGAAGCGACTTGTTGGCGTAATCTTTTAACAGGTTGAGGTGAAAACAAATCGATTCTACTGCTAATGCTATCTGCATGAGGGCAAGAGGGTTCAGAACGGTTTTCTTTTCCTCACGAGTTGACGCTGCTTTTACTTTTTCTTCAAACAGCTCATATTTTGCACACACACATGCATGCGTCCTTTTCACATGTTGTTTAAGATTATTAAGACTAGACATGCGAGCCTTTATTGTAGAAACTTTAGGCAAACACAGTTTGCATTCATAAATCATCTTCTGTTCTCCAAGGTTTGATTGGAATATGAAGTAATCACTCAAGTGTGGCCAAGGATTTGATTCAGTTTCACTTTGAGAGCTTTGCGTACTTTGAGTAGAAGTAGTAGTGTTCATGATGTAAACTGTAAATGTTACACCATCAACTATTTCCACCAACAACTAACACAAACGAAAAAGATAGCATATAGAAAGCATATGCCGCCTGTTGCACTGTTTTTTTTGGCTAGGATGTTATCCTTACCTACACCCAAACTAGGTTGAAGAGTGTGGGTGCTAGCCCAGAGTTGGGTTTAACCCGGTGTGGGTGCTAGCCAAGAGTTGATATTGGACCCGCACCACTTCTTCAGTTTCGCACATTGTGGTCTTTATTATTTTCACCATTTTAGTTGGTATCTTCAGCTGCTATAGAATTTGGCAGAAAACTACCGCGTTAGAAGCGTTTTTAAAGATTGGTCCAAGGTGGATATCGGGTTATTAACCCTTTAAACAAGTTTCTTGGTTTGTCAAGTTTTCACCCACTTTGTGCTTTCAAAACTTTCAGCCGCACTTGAGCTCCAGACGTGACCTTTATTTTAATGTTTAGTCCAATGTGGATAGCGGGATAACCCTTCAAACACTGCGGTTAGGTGGCCTTTGTATTTTACCTACATTTTTCTCTTATAGGCCCAGAAACCTAGATGTTATATAAATTTATGTTAATTATTTACACATTACAAATGCGGCCGACACTCGCTCCCGGGATAGAACTCGGGATCTCCAGATTTGTTAGTTAACGCTCGAACTCTAAACTCTAGACCTGTATAAGATGGCTTACAGCAGCGTTTTCCAAACTTTTTTCTGCGTGACCCGGTTATTTTAATATTTTTCCTTCGTGACCCAGTACCTACAAATTTGTATGAGTTATTGTTAAAATGAAAGAAGATGAACAATTTTATTGATGGTAAAACAAAAGTAGCTCTAACAAAAAGTGCACGCAAACAATGCAAAAAAGCATTAAAAAAATATATGTGTTTATAAATAAAAATATGTGTTTATAAATAAAATTCTCGTCGACCAAATATTTTAGGTGTGGAGAAAAGGGTGACAATTTTTTCTTAAATCTGGTTCTACGTCTAATCGATTTCTGAATTTATTTTTAAGGAAAACCAATGTTGAAAAGCCTGATTCACATTTGTATGTCATCACAAAAGGCATAAGAAATTGTATTGCTTTTTGTGACAATACTGTATATTCCTGCCGACAGGAAAGGTAAAAATCCAACAAAGGCATTGAAATTGAAATTATTTCAGGAATGTGTCACATGACAGTTCAATTACAACATCCGAATTTAGTAATTCTGTTTCTGTTTTGCAAATCCTACATTCAGTGCAAACGGTTTTGTTGCGGCTGATTGCAGGAAATATTCTTTACCATTTGTCTGTATCAGTGGCGGCTCGCCCATAAGGGCTGCAGTGCTGCAGCCCTCCCGCCAAAATGAAAACATTTTTTTATTTATTATAAACTATTACATTAGTATACAATTATTTTCCGTTCGTAGTATATTTATTTTTTGATTTTTAGGTAATAAATACCTCGATAGGCGTTCTGTATGTGTGGTTGTATACTCATCCGGGCTGCAGTCAGTGCAGACCGAGTCTCGCCGCGTAGTTAGTGTATTGACCTGGTTACCCCCACACGCAATATACGTTTTTGTAATATGTATATTGTGGGCTGCAAACTTTGTAGTCTGCACTCTGTATTTTAGGCATTTTATGAGTTTGTTTCTAAAAACTCGAGTTTCGGCAACGGCAAACAACCTTAAGTGGACAAGAATTTACTAAAATTATTAAAGAAATTAGAAATAACCTCCCTTCAGTAAATCACCAAGAGGATTTTCTATCTGCAAAAAGGTCAATATTTTCAAAAGAAGCAACAAATTTAGCAACAAAAGAAGTTTGCGATTATATAATATTTCAAGCAAATGAACGATTTGCTTTTACGAAACACTTATCTGCAGCTAGATTATTATCCCCGTATATTTTTTCATATAATACGAATCAAATTCCTATCATCAAACTACGAGAAACTGAATGCATATCCAAGTTTAGATAAAGAGAGACTTAACACAGAATTACTTGTTTTATATGATCGACCAGAATTTCAAAATTTAAAAGGACACAAAAATATTTATGGTCTAATGCCTGGGTCTCCAAACTACGGCCCGAGGGCCACATCCGGCCCGCAAACAGATTTTGTCCAGCCCGCGGAGAGCTAGCATACTTGAAAACTCCTTTTAGAAAACATATATAGCAAATTAAATGTAGTTTACTGAAGTATTCTAATTTTATGTTGAATAATTATTAATATGACATCTACATTGATATGGTCATGGGCTAACTACTCATAACATTGTTGTAGGCTTATTGTTATTGTTTTTGTGATAAGTTGGATAAAGAAACACAGAATTGTAATGAGTAAAGACATGCATAATATGCAGAAAATTTAACTTCAGTATATAATAACTAACAAATTATTGAAATGAATCCAACTAACATTTTATACATTTTAAATAAAAACATAACTTATAACAAGCATAATGACATATGAAATACTAATGAGATTTATGTAATTGAGATTTTTCCACTGACAATAGTTTGTAGTTGTGGACTAATTTTACTTGTACCAATTATTAAAAGAGATTTAAGATGCTCATCAGTTAATTTAGATCTGTAAACATTTTTTGTGTACTTCATTTTGGAGAAGGTCTTCTCACACAAATAAGTAGTACCAAAAACAGAAAACAGCCCACGAGCAAATTTATGCAAATTATCAAATTGTGTCAGTGGAGGACTCTTATAAAATTCCAACAAAGATGAGTTTTGATCTTTGTTCTTAATTATATCACTGCACTGTAGATTAATCATTTCCATTTGAAGTTCCGGGGCTAGGGTTTCAATGTCAGTATCAAACGGATTCTAAAAAATCTTAATTTGATTCGCAAATGGCATCAAAGTCCGAGAAACGAGTATCAAAATTTATTTTCAAAGCACTCAAAGTTTCGATTGCAAAATCGATAGGAAACTCAGTCTCAGTGGTGTGGCTGAATATTTCACATGTTTTAAAATGTGAAAAACATTTACTTCGTAGTTGTGATTGAAACAGTATCAATTTCTTCCGGAATGATTTGATATTAGTGTATAAATCAGGAAGATGCTGGTTTTCTGCTTGCAATCTCAAATCAACATAGAATGCTAACTTCCACAGCCATGCGTTGTTTTGTCATTCAGTAAGAACTGCTCGAAGTTCAAAAAAGCGCTGAAGGACTTTCCCACAACTAAGCCAACGTACGGCAGTATGATAAGGTAAGTCATTTTCTCCAATCTCTTCAATAAATTGTTGGAATTGTCAGTGATTCAGCCCATAAGATCTGATAAAATTAACACTTTATATGACTGGTTTCAGAACTTCAGACATATCCAAACATTTTTCGCACAAAGACTGTTGATGAATGATACAATGTAAGACTAATGGTTTTGAACCACCGTCATTTTCTACAGCCTTTGACACAAGAGCGACCACTCCTTTATCTTTCCCACTCATGTTTTTGCCTCCGTCAGTTGTAATACATTTCAAGTTTTCCCATCGAAGGTTCTTTTGATTAATGGCCATTTCAACTCCTTTAAAAATATCTGTACCAGTAGTTGTGCCAAGAATACTATACATATCAAGAAGTTCTTCTTGCACTTCATAGCTTTTATCTACTCCTCGAATATAAATCAACACCTGAGCAGTATCTGACACATCCGTTGACTCATCCAAGGCCAAAGAAAACCACTCAACATGTCCATTTTTGTCGAACAGTTGAGAGGATATATTTTCAGCGATGTTTTCTACCCTTCGAGCCACAGTTTTTGCTGACATACTGACAGTTTTTAATAAATTTACCTTTGCAGGGCACATTTCTTCGGCTACTGCAATTATGCATTCTTTGATCATGTCTCCATCGGTGAATGGTTTTCCACGTTTTGCAATTGCAAGATCCACACGAAAGCTGGCACGAGTTGCAGCCTCTTGTTCAGTTTTGAGTTTTGTAAATGAAGATTACTGCGATTTCAATCCGCGCTTCATAGCTTCGAATTTTTCTGTCCGCAAACTTCCTGTATATTTTGAGTAATTTTGAAAATGTTTTGTTTCATAATGACGTTTAATGTTATATTCCTTGAGAACGGCTATGCTTTCATTGCAAATCAAACATAGCGCCTTGTTACTGGACTCAATTACGAAATACTGAATGTTCCACTGATCTTTGAATTTTCTACATTCACTATCAATTTTTCGCTTCTTTTCCATACTACTAAATCACACACAAAAGCAACAATTCCAATCAAAATACTGTTACAAAGATGTCTTAAACTTAAACACGCACAAACACGTTTTAAGGAGGTACGCACTATTTTATTTCACAACAGTGTCATAGGAACTGACTTGTGGTTGCGCCACTAGCCTTCTTATAATTTCCAATTACTGCCATCTAGAAGTGAGTGGAAGACACAAGAACTTTCTCGAACCAACGAGATTATTCTTTACGTGGTCTTGGATGAGTCAACGGATGTGTCAGATACTGCTCAGGTGTTGAATTATATTCGAGGAGTAGATAAAAGCTATGAAGTGCATGAAGAACTTCTTGATATGTATAATATTCATGGTACAACTACTGGTACAGATATTTTTAAAGGAGTTGAAATGGCCATTAATCAAAAGAACCTTCGATGGAAAAACTTGAAATGTATTACAACTGATGGAGGCAAAAACATGAGTGGGAAAGATAAAGGAGTGCTCTTGTGTCAAAGGCTGTAGAAAATGACGGTGGTTCAAAACCATTAGTCTTACATTGTATCATTCATCAACAGTCTTTGTGCGGAAAATGTTTGGATATGTCTGAAGTTCTGAAACCAGTCATATCAACTGTTAATTTTATCAGATCTTTTGGGCTGAATCACCGACAATTCCGACAATTTATTGAAGAGATTGGAGAAAATGACTTACCTTATCATACTGCCGTACGTTGGCTTAGTTGTGGGAAAGTCCTTCAGCGCTTTTTTGAACTTCGAGCAGTGATCGAAATTTTTTTGAATGAAAAGCATCGCCCTCTTACTGAATTACAAAACAACGCATGGCTGTGGAAGTTAGCTTTCTATGTTGATTTGACAAAACCTGTGAACGAACTGAATTTGAGATTGCAAGGAGAAAACCAGCATCTTCCTGATTTATACACTAATATCAAATAATTCCGGAAGAAATTGATACTGTTTCAATCACAACTACGAAGTAAATATTTTTCACATTTTAAAACATGTGAAATATTCAGCCACACCACTGAGACTAAGTTTCCTATCGATTTTGCAATCGAAACTTTGAGTGCTTTGAAAATAAATTTTGATACTCGTTTCTCGGACTTTGATGCCATTGCGAATCAAATTAAGATTTTTCAGAATCCTTTTGATACTGACATTGAAACCCTAGCCCCGGAACTTCAAATGGAAATGATTGATCTTCAGAGCAGTGATATAATTAAGAACAAATATCAAAACTCATCTTTGTTGGAATTTTATAAGAGTCTTCCACTGACACAATTTGATAATTTGCATAAATTTGCTCGTGGGCTGTTTTCTGTTTTTGGTACTACTTATTTGTGTGAGAAGACGTTCTCCAAAATGAAGTACACAAAAAATGTTTACAGATCTAAATTAACTGATGAGCATCTTAAATCTCTTTTAATAATTGGTACAAGTAAAATTAGTCCACATCTACAAACTATTGTCAGTGGGAAATCTCAATTACATAAATCTCATTAGTATTTCATATGTCATTATGCTTGTTATAAGTTATGTTTTTATTTAAAATGTATAAAATGTTAGTTGGATTCATTTCAATAATTTGTTAGTTATTATATACTGAAGTTAAATTTTCTGCATATTATACATGTCATTACTCATTACAATTCTGTGTTTCTTTATCCAACTTATCACAAAAACAATAACAATAAGCCTAGAACAATGTTATGAGTAGTTAGCCCATGACCATATCAATGTAGATGTCATATTAATAATTATTCAACATAAAATTAGAATACTTCAGTAAACTAAATTTAATTTGCTATATATGTTCTCTAAAAGGAGTTTTCAAGTATGCTAGCTCTCCGCGGGCCGGACAAAATCTGTCCGCGGGCCGGATGTGGCCCTCGGGCCGTAGTTTGGAGACCCCTGATCTAGAGGAACCTAGAATGGAATTTAAATAAAATTAATTTTTACTGGTATTACACTGAATTAAAAAATTCAATATGTTCCTGTATGTGTCAATAAAAATGCGGTTTTCTCAACTCGTACTGATTTTTTATTATAATTTTTGCCAGCCCTCCCACAAACATCATCCACGAGCCGCTACTGTCTGTAATCCTTGCAGATAGTCCTTGAATGCAGTTGAAGTATCATCTGGCATGGAACTAAGATTATTATACTGTTTTTGTAATTCTGTTAGTCTTTCTGTTTAGCCCTTCTTCCGCACGAGGAATCCATATATTTAGTTTTTTTGTTGCAGCCTCCATCTTCTCTTGTACTTTAAATAGATTGACATTGTCAGATTGACAATGTCAGATTTAGATTATTTAAAAATTAATTATTTAATAAATAAATAAACTTGTATTTAGCTTCAAATATTGCATCTTTAGTCATGGGGGGATATTGATCTAAAAATAATAAAACTTCTTCGCTCATTTCAAAAAGCCTTTTTAAAACATTCACTCTGGACAGCATTCGTACATCACAATGCAAAAGAAGATGTTCGTGTTTTGCTACCCATTTGTTTACATAATGCTGTGAATAATCTGGAATTCAGAGGGCGGTGTTTTATAAAATTTACAATTTTTATACATTCTTGCATAACATTTTGTAGCTCCCGCGAATGGAAGTCACCTTGTCGTGGTGCGGGGGCTTAGCTTCGTGCTACCCTTTGGACGTTGCTGATGCGAGGAGCACTGCCCAGGCAGGGCGACTCGTGTCGGGGCGGACTCTGGGTGCCGAACAACTAAGCACATCCCAACCCGAGGGGTTCGCAACTGGCGAAACAGTTTCTGGCAGAAACGCGGTGCCCTAGCTGAATGGCTGCCGTCTAACTCTTCCTGACTTACGGCAGACATCCACTTACTTTCCTTTCTATACTGTCAAGGTCTCACTTGGCCTAACTCTTGTTCACGTCAGATCTTAAGGATCTTCTGTAATCTATCTTTTCCGCCTTCAAACCCTAATCCAAGCTGTAAGCTACCGTGGTGATGGATGGATGGCACTGGGGTGATTTCAGTGTCGCAAACGGTGCACCCGGCATACAGGGCGCCCTCCCGGTGTACATAGCCTTACTCTTGCATGCGGGGCTCTGCAGGGGCGGACCACTTATTTCCCTAGCTACTCGTGGGAACAAAAATAAATTCAAATAAAAACAAAAAAACGAAAACGCCCAAACCAGCTACAGGGGAACATCCACTGGATGTAGACCTAGTAGAACAGCTTAGAACCGAAGCAGGGCCAACAGGCCTAACTTCGGTTCAAGACATGATAGTGGGGGAGGAGGATGTCGCTGTGGTTGACATCCGCAGCGATAAGACTTCTCCTAATGGGTCACTTCTGAGGGAAAGTGGATCAACCACTAGACCCACAGAAGGTGTCCCAAGCACTGCTACCTCGAGCTTGCAAACAACGCAAGAAAAGAGGTACAGAATAAGTGGGTCGCTACGCAGGAATATGAAAAAGGATTCCGCTAGAGCCAAACTTGATCCTCAACTGCAAGTGACCGGCAAGCCGGCGGCGGGAGCGGACGCACCAACTGGCACTAGTGCCGGGAGTGGGTCTGGGACTGCTGTCGTCAAAAGGCTGAGATCTGAGGGTAGTACACCGTCTCCCGGACGGAGCTATCCTCGGGCTCTGGAGCCTAAAAGGCCCAGGAGAGAGGGGTCGCTGTGGAACAAACCTGGTGCTAGCTCACAGAGCAGGCCTAGGCAGTCCTACAGCGGAGCTCTCTCTGCCTGCAAAATGGCTATTGTTCTTCAGAAATATCCTGAGGAAAAGATGACAGAAGTACAAGGTAAGCTTCTGCAATCAGAGCTAATGAGGGAGATCTGGAGCTGTGAACTAGGCACAGGCCCCCATTTTATAAACAGCTTTGTCGACAAGGCCGTAGTTTACTTTACTTGTGTCGACGAAGCTGCAAAAGTCTGGCTCCTGGAGAAGTTGGCCAAGCTTAAACCTTGGGAGGGGGCAATTCTCAGAGCGGGTACCGCGAGAGATATTGCCCGTACGTCCAAGGTGGCGGTTTGGTTTCCAACTGAACACCTTGGAACGACGGAGCCAGCTAAAATACTCACCCTACTTAAGACCCAAAACAGGGGCTTAAATGTAGAGGAATGGAGTATTGTTCGCAGTAATGCGGATACTAAGGGAACCACTTTGGTTCTCTACATAGATTCCGCATCCGTGAGTGAGCTGACCAAAAAGGGCTGCAAAGCCTATTTTGGTCTAAATCAGCTCACTTTCAGGATCATAGGGAAGAGAGCGGAGGGACCCACTGGTAAAGGTACTTCAGATCAACCTTCAGCATAGTGTGGCTGCCTCTGCCTCCCTATGCAGAATCTTAGCTGCTGGGGACATGGGGACAACCCTGGTTAAACAGAGGCAAAATAATACGTCTGGGTGAAGCTAGGGGTAAGTTAATCTATGACTACTCCTGTAACAATATCAGATCCTGCATTTATGCTAGGAATGATATTGACATATTAATGTTGCACGACCACTATTTCAGATATCTTGCCACAGCAAAAATCAGGTATCGCATGGGGGGGGGGGGGGGGCAGTTAGGGAACTTATTGTGACCTCTGTGTACCTACCATACGATGCACCTGAACCACCACCTACCGCAGAATTGGAGCGGCTGGTGAAATACTTCGAGGTTTCCAATCTCCAGATCCTGGTGGGGATGGATGCTAACGCCCCAAAAGTAGTTTGGGGGAGCACCAAAACCAACAAAAGAGGTGAGTCTTTGCTTAGATATTTAGTGTCCACGAATCTGGCAATACTGAATGTCGGTAACAGGCCCACCTTACAAGTGCACTACTGAGTAAGTGGTATATGTCCGAAGAACCGTCGTTGTCGGACCATCGATACATCTTTCTGGAGGTCAACGCCGTTGACAGGACAGAGGATGTGTTTCGCAATCCACGCAAAGCTGACTGAGAGCACTATAAGGAAGTGCTAAAGATACATACAAGTGTATTAAGTTCGAACATGACCAGTCCGCATGATATTGAAGAAGCCTCCACTCTACTTCAGGAGGCTATAATAAATTCTTATCATGACAGCTGTCCTCAAGTGAAGCGAACCAGGAAACGAGAAGTTACCTGGTGGAGCAAGGAACTTGAGCAGAAGAAAAACAAAACGAGAAAGCTCTACAATAGAGCTAAAAAGACAGGGATGTGGACCGAATATACGGCTACACTCTCACTGATTGTAACAAATCTGTACGGAGGGCTAAAAGGGAGTCCTGGAGGAAGTTGTGTGAGGATGTCGAAATTACATCTGAAACAGCAAGACTCCAGAGACTTCTGATAAAGAACCCGTTAAATCCGGTTGGTACTATCAGAAGACCAAACGGAAAACACACAACCAATGGGAAGGAAACTATGGAAGTTTTACTCCAAGCTCACTTCCCAGGTTCCTATGTGATCGATCCAACAATGGATAATCCTGACTGTCATGCTGTACGCTCTCAAACAAGAGGGACGAGGTGTGACTGGCGGGTGTCCAAGTGGGTTGTCACATATGAAAGAATTGAATGGGCCATAAATACCTTTGGCCCATACAAAGCAGCTGGCCCGGACGGTGTCTTCACCGCCCTTCTGTGGCAGGGGAGGGAAACGCTGGTGCCAATACTGATCAAGCTATACAGGGCAAGTCTGGCATCAGGCTATGTGCCAACTCCCTGGAGGCAAGTAAAAGTGGTATTTATACAAAAAGCCGGGCGTACAGATTACACCCAGGCTAAAGCGTATAGACCAATAAACCTAACCTCCTTTCTACTGAAAAAGTTAGAAAAACTGGTTGAAAAGCATCTGAGGGAGACCTGCCTATTAGACAGGCCCCTACACTCTAATCAGCATGCCTATCAACCAGGAAAATCATGTGAATCTGCTCTACACCAATTAGTGGTTAGAATAGATAAGACACTAGAAAACAAGGAATTGGCGCTTGGTGCCTTCCTTGATATCGAAGGTGCGTTTGACAACACCTCCTTCGACAGTATAGCCAATGCAGCCCGCAGCCATGGTGCAAATAAAACATAAATCAAATGGATTAAGTCCATGCTAGAGGATAGAAATGTTGAGGCTACAGTAGCGGGTGACACAATGAGGGTAGCTGTCATCAAGGGATGTCCTCAGGGTGGGGTTCTATCTCCACTCCTTTGGGACATGGTTGTTGATAGCCTGCTTGTGTCACTAATTAATAAAGCATTTTACACCCGAGGCTATGCGGATGACATAGTCATTCTCATCAGGGGTAAATTTCCCTCTATAATAGCAGCGCTTATGCAAGAAGCACTGAACGAGGTGGAGAGTTGGTGCAGGGGGGTCGACCCTCGGGTCAATCCCCAAAAATCCACTCTAGTACCATTCACTAGAATGAGAAAAACGGATGGGCTAAAGCTCCCAATTTTCTATAACGAACATCTAAAGGTGAGTGATGAAGTCAAGTATCTTGGTGTAATCCTGGATGCCAAACTGACTTGGAATCAACACCTAAAGAAAGCTACCAACAAGTGTAAAATGGCACTGATGATGACCAAAAGAACACTTGGGGAAAATCATGGGGACTGAAACAAAGCATGGTATACTGGCTATACACTATGGTAGTTAGACCCATTCTGACATATGCCTCCACAGTATGGTGGAAAAAAGTGAAGCAAAAACAGGCCATCAGAAAACTCTCCTGAACATGTTCAAAAACTGGCCTCTCTAGCAATTACGGGAGCGGTGAAGATCGCCCCAATTGCGGCTCTGGAGGTGATCCTAGGCCTTACTCCCCTGGATATCTTTATCATGGGCGAGGCAAGGATGGGAGCTTTCAGATGCATATGCAAAGGCACATGGGAATCTCTGGCGAGGTCAGGACACACCATGATAACGAATGTCATATCAGAACCGTACCTCAATATAGAGGGGGATTCGATGCCTAAATGTCAAAATTTGAGAATGGACTATAAAAGTAGAAACATCCGCATTTTTATGGGCAGTCAGGCTGCGATTAATGCTCTAGCGTGTCACGAAATCAAATCCCAGACAGTTTGGGACTGTCTTCAGGACCTAAAAGCCCTAGCAAGGCATAAAAAGGTCACACTCGCTTGGGTGCCTAGCCACACGGGACTGGTGGGTAACAAAATGGCGGATGAGCTAGCAAAAGACGGAGCCTGCAAGGCAAACATCATTGCTGAAAGCAGACCCTACATTACCAAGACCACGACCCGAAATAAAATCTGTAAATGGGTAGCAACTAAGCACCGTCTACAGTGGGTCAATTTGAATGGTCTGACACACAGCGAATGGTAGCTAACCTATCGGAAACTCTAACTGCTGAAATCCTGCAACTGCCAAGGAAGCAGATCGCAATTGTGGTAGGCCCACTTATAGGACACTGCCCTCTACCAGAACACCTGCATAAAATTGGTATCTTGAAGGATGAACCTTTATGCAGGTTATGCTATGAGGAGGACGAAACCGCCGCCCATATAATCTTCCACTGTGAAGCAATTGCACGTAGGAGACACAAGCTTGATATTACAGCTAAGAGAGTCCCCGTGAAAAACATGGCACATAGAATCCTGGACCTATAATAGAGGGACTGGATCTATTTGCATGAACAAAGCCGCGGCCGCAGTGTTTTAAGGGCTAACACCCCTGGACCCACATTGGTTAGAGGAAGAAAAAACATTTTGTAAGAGCAATGGCATTTTTTGTAGCTAAAGCTTCTCTATATATGGTACAGTGTACCCACATATTCTGGGGCTACAGACAAACATTTTTCCCATGTATATAGTACCATGTGTATAGTACCATGTATATAGTATATAGTATATATATATATATATATATATATATATATATAAATAATATATATATATATATATATATATATATATATATATATATATATATGTGTTGTATTGTTTAACCGTTAGACGCATTCTCAGTATGCGTCTAACGGTTGACCCGTACGGACGCATATATCTCTTGAGAATGGCGAATGTTAGTTCGCCGAAACGTCGAGAATCCGGTTCTTTTCAGAGCCAACCCTCAGCATCAACGCGGAATCCCCGAGAAAACAATACAACACAGGTATCTATCCGCGAAAACCTCAAATACAACATATATATATATATATATATATATATATATATATATATATATATATATATATATATATATATATATATATATATGATTTTTCCAGTCAATACCATTTTGATTAACATAACCGTCAATCAAGCTAAAAATTTCTTCTGCTGTTGTTATTAACCAAAGTTTTAAAAAACAAAAAATCTTCCTTCGATGTATTGTCAAGATCGTATCTTACAAAACACATTACATTAGCATTCTTCGCAATATCTACACTTTCATCGACTTGAAGAGAGAAAAAACTGCACGTTTTTAGGTGACCAACAACAGTTTCTTCGATATTACATGCCATTTGCACATTTGCTACGCTTCACTGTGTTATTGGAGAGAGATAGCATATTTATTTGGTTCTGTTGTTTTTTATCACATATTGCAGTTGCTATTATTTTCATTGCTGGAATTAATAACTTTTCTGCAATTGTATGAGGGTAGACGGTCTCAGCAATTAATTTGGATATTTCATAAGAAGCCATAACTATAGGTTTAATATACACCCTGATTAACATTCAAAGACATCGACTTTTTACTCGCTATTAGTTCTTTCTTTTTGTTTATAAGGAAATCTGTCGTTTTATTACTGTGATTTGGATGCTTTAATTCTAAATGCCTCTGTAACTTTGAAGGTTTAATGGACTCGTTTGTCAGTGTCATATAACAAATAACGCATGACGGGTTTTCATCAGCACCTTTCATGAAACCGTATTTAATGTAATCCGAAGAATATTGTCGCAAGCAAGGCGTTTTCTTCTTTTTTGTAAGTGTAGAAGGGAACAAGGTATGTGGGCGTTTGTTGGCACAACTAGTACGGGTCTGGGCATCTTCACTAAGTTCGGTCTTATTAAAAGTTTCTGGATAATCGCCGACACTAACCGACACATTGTTTGTTTGTTGTTTAATCAACCACTTATCCATGAGGAATTATTTTGTTGTAATTAATATAACAGATACAATAATATACAAGACATTAATAAGGCCAGTATTAACATACGCTTCAGAAACGTGGACCCTAAGCAAAGCAGACGAGAACCTCCTGGGAGTCTTTGGAAGGAAAATATTGAGAAAAATATTTGGCCCCGTACAAGAAAACCAAGCATGGAGGAGCAGATACAACCACGAGCTGTACCAAATATATGAAGATGTCGACATAGTAAAAATAATAAAACTAGGAAGACTAAGATGGGCAGGACATGTAATAAGGATGAATGACGAAAGACCCACAAAACGAGCACTTAGATCAGAACCTGATGGAAATAGAGGAAGAGGTAGACCAAAATTGCGATGGATAGACGGGTTAGGAAAAGACCTGAGAAGCATAGGGGTAACTAACTGGAAGAATAAAGCCCTATACAGAGACGGATAGCGGAGGATCCTTGAGGAGGCCAGGACCCACCCAGGGTTGTAGTGCCAACGATGAATTAATATAACGAATATGATTATACGCTATTATATCAATACTCGGCTGTACTAATTATCAGTATATTTTAAAACAAGAAAAAGCGAAAATGAGATCAGAAATGCGTTTACATGTTCTAACTTGCAAGAAATAGGCAACTCGTAAATGATAGCTAATTGGTAGCCGAAAAGTTACAAAGAATAATGAATAAGTACTAGTTTTTTACAATTCAAATCACAGTAATTTAAGTTCGTGTTCTCTCACAAGTCGCGAAGATGTGGGACGTTATTTGTTTTTAATAGTTTCTTCCAAGAATAGCTTGATATATTCCCAAAAAGTATAATGTATTTTTACACACAATTAAATTATTCAATAATGTCAAATTTTACATTATCGTGAAAATAAATAAACTGAAACAAAAAGCAGCTACATTTTCTTTGCGATCCGATATTATTTTTCCGTGGCCCGGTACCGGGTCGCGACCCGGCATTTAGGAAACTCTGGCTTACAGTATGTATGAGTATATTAAAAGACGAGTTCAGTAAGCGCGATTTTACAACACGCGTCCAAGTTTGGAAAACGACGAGCGTAGCGAGGAGTTTTCTAATGGACAAGTGCTGAAAAACGCCTTACGAACGAGTTTTTTATAGTATTTTTTCGGTTTTGCACCGTTTTATTTATTTTTTTTTTTTTAATCAGTAAAAACCTTTATTACCCTAAGGTGTAAAGGTACTTATTACAATATACTAATTTACCATAAAGTAGTTATTACAATTTACCATAACAATAAATCAAATTTACACTATAAAATAAAATAAAATAAATCAACCCATTTTATGCATAAATCAATTTTGCCCATTCTTTCTTGTTTTTTGCCATCTTCAACCCCTCATTCCAGGATATTCCTCGTTCCTTCAAAGAATCTGCCACTGCTTGGTTCCATGTTTTCCTTGGTCTTCCTCTTTGATTTTTCTGTGTAGATTTGGCTAGCCATACTCTTTTCGTTTGTCTTCCTTCTTCCATCCTTACTAGATGCCCAAACCATTTTAATCGCCTTTTTTCTATGCTTTCCAGGACTGGTTCGACATTAAGTTCTGCTCTAATTGTTTCATTTCTTACTCTGTCTCTTTTAGTAATTCCTTTAGTGCTTCTTAGGTATTTCATTTCTAGCGCCTGTATTCTACTTTTCATTTGATTGCTTAGCACCCAGCTTTCACCACCGTATGTCAGAATTGGTTTGTATATAGTATTGTACACTGTCATTTTCGTTTTCTTCGATATATCTTTGTTTCTTATAAACGTGTTATTAAGTGCATAGAATAGTTTTGTTGTATTTTCAATTCTGGTGTTGATTTCAGTCTCTTCCTTTCCGTCATTGTGTATATTTACTCCTAAGTATTTAAATGTTTCTGTTTGTTCTATATCTTTTCCATCTATTTTTATCGTTATGCTTGGTTCTCCTTTCCCGATGGTCATTACTTTGGTTTTGGCGACGTTTATTTTCATATTTTTGTTTTCTAACGCTGTCTTCCAAATGTCTAGGTTCGTTTGTAAATCCTTTTCGTTCTTTGCATAAATCATTAGATCGTCGGCAAAAGCACATTCCACTATTTCCACCCTCTGCATGTTTCTATATCCCACTTCTAATTTCTTTGTTTTTCTCTTTGTTTCTTTTATTATGTCATCCAGGACTACATTGAATAGATTCGGGCTCAGTACTCCCCCTTGTCTTAATCCCTCTTTGGTTTCGAACTCCTCTGACTGCAAGTTTCCTTTTCTAACATAGTTTCTTGTGTTTTTATAAAGACTGAAAATAGCTTTTCCTAGCCTGTCACTGATTCCTCTTTGTCTAAGGCTGTTCCATACTTCCATTCTTGGGATGCTATCAAATGCTTTTTCAACGTCGACAAAGACTACATATATGGTGCGGCTTACGTTCTTTTCTATTAGTTGCTTCATGGTAAATATATGATCTTGTACTCCTCTACCTTTTCTAAAACCGCTCTGGGTTTCTTCCATCTGGGCTTCAGTCACAGTTTTTAATCTTTTCTCCAGGATTCGCTCATATATCTTGACCATCGTACTCATCAATGTTATACCCCTATAATTATTGCAATCTTTGTTGTCTCCCTTTTTATGGAGTGGTAATAGTACTCCTATTTCCCAGTCTGCAGGTATCATTTCTTCTATATTTTGTTAAAAAAATTTACTAACACTTCTATTCCATTGTTGCCCATGTTCTTTACCATCTCTGTTGTTATTCCATCATGTCCAGCAGCCTTTCCCCGTTTTAACCTTTTTATAGCTTCAATTACTTCTTCTGTCTTTATGTCTTCATCTATCATATTCTCCTTGTTTCCTATGTATTCATTTTTTCCTTAGGTTTTATTTCCTGTATTATTTTGCTTTGTATTTAACATATCTTGAAAGTACTCCTTCCATCGTGCCATTATATTTTTCTCGTTTTCTATTAAGTTTCCCTCTTTAGATTTGATGGCTATGCTGTTATTCGGTTTTCCTTTTCGAAGTGTTTTTAAGACTCTGTAAAATAACTTTTGATTTCCTTTGCTATCTTCTTCCATCTTGCGTCCGAATTCTTCCCAGGATTGCTGCTTCAATGTTTTCACTAATTCTTTGACTTTCATTCTCTGCTCTTTATAATTATTATAGTTCTCTGTAGTTCTGTTCGTAAGGTACTTTTTCCATTGTTGTTTTTTCATTTTTACTTCCATTTTTACTTCGTCGTTCCACCATCTAGTTTGTTTTTTGTTTTTGTTGATTTTAATATATCCACATGTCTCTCTCGCTGTTTTCGTTATTATTTCCTTGATATTTCTCCATGCATCTTCTACTGACATGCTGCTCATACTTTCTTTGATTTTAATAATCTCCGTTTCTATTTTCTTTTTATATAATTTAGCTGTCTCTTCTTCCCTTAGTTTGTATGTTTTAATTACTTGCTTATTTTCACACTTTTTGTTTATATTTGCACTGGTATTTTCTTGCTGTTTTGTGTTGCCTATTTTTAATTTTGTCAAAACTAGATAGTGGTCCGAATATATTTCAGGTCCTCGTCTTACTCTTGTGTCCTTTACTTCTTTTCTAAATTCTCTGTTAATTATTATATAGTCGATTATTGATCTTTCTCCCCTACTTAAACATTCTCTCGTATATTTATGTACCTATTTATGTTTGAAGAAAGTATTTGTAATTATAAGATTATTTAGCATACACAACTCTATCAATCTCCTTCCATTATTGTTTCTAGTGATTTCTCCATGTATACCTATTGTCTCTCCAGATTCATAGTCTGTTTTCCCTACTCGCCCATTTATATCACCTATTATCAACATCCTTCCCCTACTTACTTCTATTACTTCCGTCAGTTGATTCCAAAATTCATCTTTTATTCTAACCCTTTCGTCTTCACTTGGACCATATACTACTATAACTGTTAATAACGTATTTTTATCAATTTCTAATTCCATCTTCAAGATTCTCTCCGTTATTGCAGTCCACTTTCGTATATATTTCACGTTTTCTCTCTTTATGTAGCATGCTACCCCTTCTCTTGCCCTGTTCTGTTCATTTACTCCGCTATATATTAGTACATGCTCTCCAGTCAGCGTTTGTTCTCCTTTTCCTTTTTTTTTCGTTTCTGTAATACCCACAATATCCATATCCATCTTTTCTAATTCGTTTATTAGTTCCTCATCTTTTCCCGATAAGCTTCTGACATTCCATGTTCCTATTTTCCATGTCCTTCCTTTCAGTGTGTTTTTACGTATCTGTGTTTTTTCATCTGTTATCCATGTTCCTATTTTTCTTGTCCTGTTTCGTTGCTTTGTCGTTATTGTTTTTCCTTGTCTGCTTGTTTGTTCTATTGGTTTTTTGGAGTGCTCATCTCTTTAATTTCTTGGGTTTCTTCGTTCCAGATGAGTTGTTTCTGGTTTACTATTAATTTCTCCTTGTATATTTTTACATTATTCCCTTTTGCCTTTTCTTCTTTCGCCTTGTTTCTTATTATTGCCTGAATCTTCCTTTCTTCCTTCGTGTAGTCGCAGTCTATATATATATAATTCTTTTCCTCTTAGTTTATTCTTATTTCGTAGGATATTCATTTTGTCTTCCCACTCTCTGACTTCTGCCACCGTTATTGTGCTATTTTTTTTGTGATGGTGTTGTGATGATGTTGATGTATCGTCTTTCAGTTTTATATCTATTTGTAGCTCTTATTTTAGTAATCTCTCTATTTCTTCTTTGGGCTTTCCGTTTCCCTCCTCCATTCCGTTTATTACTATGTTGTATTTCTTGCTTTTCTTGTCTTGGTTGTCCAGTCGGGTTTTGAGTTGTTTTACAGTTTTATTTATCTCTTCTCTCTCTTTTTGCCACTCTTCTTCTTTCTTTTTCATTTCTTCTTTCATTTTTGTGATTATCTCGTTATCTACCATAATACCGTTTTATGCCATTTCTAAATAAAAAAATCACCGATACATATTGAGAAAATTTTATCGCATTCGGCGAGCCATAACTGCACGCATACGAGTACTGTTATGAGAGTCCATTAAAGACGCAACATAGAAAATAAATATTTTCATGGAATTTTCCGTGATTTCGAATTCAAACAAATAACATACAATGTGTGAGTCAAATAAACATTCCGATTTATTACTTTGAATATTCAAGAACTTTCGATTAGATTAATTTTCGTCTTAATTCAAATCTCCTACTTGTTATATGTATTGAACTTTGTATTGAATTTAAGATTAAATTGTTTATGAACATATGTGACAGAAATATAATAAGATTGTTGTATTAGCAACAAAACAATGAAATTAAGTCTTAAATTTAAATCATCCTTGGAAATTTTGAATATTTAAAAATTCTGTGAAAGTCGTGCAAGAATATCTTATAGGTAGTAAGTGTTTTATTTTTAATATCTATAGTTGGTGGTTTTTTCAAAAATTTTAATTACAATAATTGAAATGTTGATAGTGAAACATAGTGATAAATAAAGAATAATAATAGGGAAGGTAGGGGAAATTATTGATGTTCGGCAGGGCGACAATCTAAAAATAAAATATGTTATCACAATATTTCAATTGCTTGGAACTATCTTTTATTAAATTGCATACTATTCAATAACTTTCTCACTCAATTCATTTAACTGTTGATAATTAGTATTGCAATTATAAAGTTTGGTTATAGATAATTCATTTAAAAATGGTTGTTCAGTTGGCACTCGACGTATCGTTTAGTTATAAAATAGAACCAATAGAAATTGTCAGAAATTAAATTTTTTGTTATTGTTTTTACGTTTTTAGCGTTGACATTTTGATGTTTAATGACAGTTTGGCATTAGAAACAACAGAAGCATGACAGATACGTGAAAAATTTTCCTTAAATAAAAAAAAATCAACCCAATTCAAAATGTTAACCAACATGCCAATAGAATTTCGAAAATATTTGATAAATTGTAATAGTTTAAAGCAAGTTTTGATTGATACACAGAGAGCTTTAGATGGTATCAAAAGTAACAATTTGTTGTGTAGTAAGTTCCAAACATGCCACCTAATTTTTTTGTCCCTAAACCAATTTATAACCTCAGGAGAAATCAAAGACGAGCTCTTCAGTCCAAAGCTTGTAGACTCTTTAGCAGGAATATTAGAAGGCAAACCAGCAATATTGGTATTTGGTCAAAACTGTCATGCCAAAGCTCTCTTCGTAAATACAATCTTAGACCAAGTGATCCTTCCACACTACAGTTCCAAATGGCGATGGGTAATCATCACACAACAAATAATTCATTTTCACTTAACAACTCTTTTCTAGGTAAAATTTTGTCATGGTTTCCCACAAAGAGTCAGGCTCACCTTAGGTCATGAAATAGAAATCGTCGAGAAGCTTAAAGCCCACGAAAAGCATTGGATCACAATACCTGAAGAGGATCTTCAGCGTAATAAAACAGAGTCACCATTAGATCTCTGTCCTACAATCGAGGTGGAATTATTTCATCCCATTTTAAAAGAAAATGTTATGATTATCATCCCGCCAGATTGCACAACAGATAAACTTAGTGATGTGTTATCTAAAAATTTAGATAATATTATACCGATTTTAGTATATGCAGTTTCTAGTGATATTTTAACAGATACAGTAAGTTCTTTTTACTATAATTATTAACCCTTCGCAATGTCACTCTATAGCAGAGGTGGGCAAACAGTCCATTGCAAGCATTTAATCGCGTTAATGGAAGAAACTTCATAGAAATAATGTTGAATTCCCTAATTACAATCCTCAACAAACTTAAAACACATTTATATATAAATACAGGGTTATTGCAAAAGAAATAGACAATTTCAATGTTTTATTAATCCAAAACTAATAACGTTATTATGAATTCGTTTAAACTAATTTACATAGTGATTCTTAAAAGTTTACTTTGGGAACTCATAGCTCACTTGGTGGTAAACAGCACAAACATGTTCCACTGTTTCTTCTGACACACGAGGTCTTCCCAGACTTTTGCCTTTACATAAACACCCTGTCGTTTCAAATTTATTGCACTAATCGTAGATCGATTGTCTAGTAGGTGGTGATTTTCCAAAACATGTTCGAAAATATCATTGGTCAACAGTTACGGAGTTCGTTTTGGCAAATTCAAGCACGCAATATGCTTTCTCAGTAGAGTTTGCTGCCATCCAAACTATTATGCATGCTTGCGCAGTAATACCAAATGTACTATCGAAACTTCTACAGTTCCTCAATCTGACAGCGCAAAATGCATGACAATATCACAAATAACTTTTGTTTTATACAATATCAAAGGTGTCTATTTCTTTTATAATAACCCTGTAAATTCAGCCTTTCTGGATCTCTATAACAATTATTGAGTCTTTTTAGGAATACCAAAACAAATCTTATATGAAATTTGTAAGTTATTTTATAGCTTTCTTTATTATTATTAGCTTTCTTTATTTTTTTATTTAGTGGCACTTGACAAAAACCATAAAGATAACATTGTTTTTAAGCTCATGTCTTTCCGATACCTTAAGTGGATAGCCATCTGTGGACGCGTCTCGAGATTTATCTCTCATAAGCACAGCTTTGCTTCCATGAACAATAATTTGTAAACCACTCGCTTGGTACAAATTATTGTTCTTGGAGGCAAAGCTGTGCTGATGAGAGATAAATCTTTCCACCGTGACACCATCGATGACTATATCAGGTCAGTGTGGAACATCAGCTGTCATGATTTTTGTCTTGCTCATATTCATGTGCAGACCAGTTGATTTGGAGATGTTGTTTAGCTGATTCAGCATTGTTTCAATATCAGACTCTTCAGTGGCCACTAAGACAATATCATCTGCAAAGCGCAAGTGCGTCAGCCTTTTGCCATCAACATTTACTTCTTTGTCCGCCCAGTCTAAGTTTTTAAAGATATTCTCTAGACCTAGTGTAAATAATTTGGGGTACAAGGTATCACACTGGCGCACTCCACGTCTAATGGGTATTTTGTCGGATAAATCTTGTAGTTTCAGCGTCATAGTGGCGAAGTAGTAGATGGTTTTAATTAGACCAGAATATCGCGAATCAATGCGACAGTCATCCAAAGCCTCCAAAATAGGCAACATCTCGATGGTATCAAAAGCCTTCTCATAATCAACGAATGCGAGGAAGAGTGGGATATTATATTCATTGCACTTTTCAATCAATGACTTCATGCATTGTAGATGTTCGTTGGTTCCATATCCTTTTCGGAAACTGGCTTGCTCGATGGGCTGATATGCATCTAATTTGCTGTTAAGTCTGTTAGATTTCACCCTTATAAATGTTTTGTAAAGGTGGGAGAAAGGCAGGCTTATTGGTCGATAGTTTTTAAGTTCACTTTTATCGCCCTTCTTATGAAGCAGAATTACTACCGCATTCTTACAGTCCTCCGGAATATTTCCCATCTCCAGGCACTTGTTGAAGAGTATTTGGAGGATTTTAAGTATTGATTCACCTCCTTTTTTTAGTTGTTCGCTTATTATTACATCTTAACCAGGTGCCCTACGATTTTTACTTTGTTTGAGAGCCGATCTTATTTCATCTATTGTAATTTCGGGTGTTTCTTCAGAACCAACCTACGTTCATAATTTTTGGTCTTGTTAAATTTCTCCGGTGTTCTTGACGTGATTCATACAGTTTACGATAAAAGTTTTCTGCAACTTTGATTATTTCCTTCTTTCCTGCCGTTTCGCTTCCATCTGGCTTACGAAGCTTAAGTATGTGTTTCTTTCCGACTGAGAGTTTTGTTTTTAGAATCTTCATGCTGCTATTTTCTTCTATTACTTTCTCTGTTATTGTCTCTTTGCAGTTATAGATATCTCGTCGGATTTCCCTTCGGATTTCTTTATTCAGCTCAGCATATTCAGCGGTTTCACCCTTTCCGCATTTCCTCATCTCTCTTCTTCTAGCCATTAGGTCTTTTGTGTTTGCTGTTAGCTTTTCTGGTTTCTTTAGGTTTATTGGCATTATTGCTTTTGTAGCTCCTTTGATAAAATCAATAAGGGCTCTATTTATGTCAGTTGTATTTTTATTTGGTATTCCCAGCTTTATTACTTTTTCTGTTCTTCTCGTTACTTCCTCTTCGTACTTTATATTTTGCGTTTTGAGTATCTCTATGTCAATTTGTTTGGCAGTACCGCTTCGTAGAAGTTTATTCCGTTCTGTTCTAATGTTAATTTTTATATGTGCTCTTACTAGCCTATGGTCACTATTTGTTGTAAATGCATTTAGAACAGATACATTTTGTACTATGTCTTTACGATTGGAAAAGATGTAATCAATTTCATTCTTGACTAAACCATTAGGGCTTTGCCATGTCCATTTGTTATGCGTTTTTTTCTTAAAGAAGCTATTCATATTATAGAACGTATTTCGCATGAGAAACTCCATCAGGATATTCCCTCTATCATTTCTGTGGCTATGTCCGTATTGTCCCATGCATGTTTCATACTCATCTTCTTTTTTACCTAGTTTTGCATTTAAGTTGCCCATAAATAGGGTAAAAGTCGCCCATAAATAGGGTTAAGCTTTAGGATGAGATATATCACTCTACTTGATATAGCTTCTACTTCAGTTATATATTTGTCAATTTTCTGTTTTATTATGAATCCTACACTTCCATGTGTTGTGTTTTCTTTTCCTTTATAATGTAGGATATTGCCACTCTTGAGTTCGATGCAATATTCTCCTTTCCGTCATATCTCGGATAGACCTACTATATCCCAGTTTATCTTCTGTAATTCATGTTCAAGTTCTAGAATGTGCTCTTCTGAGGCAAGAGATCTTGGATTGTACGTAGCAATGTTAGCATGGAATGGTTTGAATTTTGGTGTCGAATATATACCTCCCCCAGAATCCTTGATGCGGGCTGATGTATCAGCGTGAGATTTATTGCTCACGTGAGGTAAATTTCTGTTTAAATTCAACATTTCATAGAAGGGGGTTTTTGGCTATTGAAACACCGCGCTCGCCCTGCGTGTTGGTGAGTTAGTGGTTGTCTATCTAACTAAGACTGTGTATGCTACCGTTGTCTATATATTTAGATCCTCCGCTACCATACTCTGAGCATGATCCCACATTTGACCATGTGAGCATTTTATTACTATTGTTGCCATTTGGTGTATTTAATTGACATTTAATCAAACCATTAATAAATTACCAATTTTATAATCAAGTAACTATATTTGAATTTAGCGCCAAATTTTGTAACTAGATTGAACACTTGTCATAATGTAAATCAGGTTTCTAGTTACTGCATTCTTAAAAAAATGGGCTATAGGTAGCTCATGACGAGGTGAGGTACTCAAAAGTTGATCTTCTTATTTCATAATTTGCCCACCTCTGCTCTAATACTATATTGCTAATACTTCAATTTATTGCTTATTACTTAATAACTATCATTATATGGCTAACTTTATTTTTAATAATCCTTTAATTATTTGATACAATAATTTAATTTAACTGTTCTCATATATGTGTTTAGTTCACATATGAACCTAACCTAACCTGAATTTGGCTCGCGACCCGTTGGTTAAGTACCCGTTGGTTAAGTGCTTCCTATCAACGGATATCAATGGTTCATGAGACCTCCAAAGGTAGTACGCGAGCAGGCAGTAGACGTTACATACTTGCCTTAAATAAACTTTGGCAGAATTTTATTGAAAATCTTTTGACACATTTTATGTTGTGGGTGGCAGCATAGTATAATCTTGATAATCCGACACATTTGGGACCAGACAAACGTCGGATTATCAAGAAATTCCGGATTATCAGGATTAAAAGAAAACAATTTTACAATAATTATAGAAAGAAAATTTAAGAAAAAATAAAATATGTATCTATAATATGTAATATGCAAATGTGTACATACAAAAATATGTACAAACTTAGAACAGTGTAGTAAGACAATTGTAGAGTGGAGTTTGGTCAGAATCGTCAATCAAGTTTTTAGAGTTAAAAGCAGGCCGTGTTGGCCCGACTCTTTTCCAGGAACACTGGATGGTGTTGTTTTTGACTTGTTTTTGAATTTTTCTGTGCGCGAGGTTTATATGCGGCGCGAGGCAGCGTAAAAAAAGACACCTGTTTCCCAGAGTGCCGGATTACTGAACGTGTCGGATTAACGGACTGCCGGATTATGAACATTATACTGTACTTTTTATCACGCTACAAGTTTAGTGCATATGTACATGGAACACAGCTTTTTTTAGTTACTACGCGCGATACGCGAATGTGGAGAGGTACGCGTATGATCCATATTGCACAATGGTACACGGAAAAATAGTTTGAGAACCACTGATTTAAATTATACTTTACATATGGAAATTTTAATTCTCTTTAGGCCGAGGCCACACTACGGTTTTTTCCCGTGAGCCGTAACCGCTATAACCGCGAAACCGCTCGAGAAGCACACAGTAGAGATGAGCATGGGACGAGTTTCTCGTCCCAGATCCCATCCCGTGGGACGTATCCCTGTCAGTGTCCCATCCCATCACATTTTGGTCCCACTGTCCCATCGCACAGACGTAAAATTTTCGTCCCATCCCATCCCATTCATCCCACCCCATCCCGGTCGCGCGACCCGTCCCATTTCTTTTTCGTCGCAAACAGATCGGAAGATTTTTCAGAAACTATATCGTTATACCAGAAATCAAATGAAAATAGAAAGATTCTTATATGAAAGCAATTAATTATGCACGAACTAAATTTACTAGATTATCAAAATCTGTCCCACTCCGTCCCATACAAAATTGTCGCCCCATCCCAGCCCATCCCACGCGACTTTCATACTTCTCATCCCATACCATAGGACGATGGAATGGGATGGGATGGGACGATGGGATCCCATGCTCATCTTTAGCACACAGTACGCTATTAAAATCAGTCGCGGGAAAAAACGGCAAGTGAGGCCACTTGTATTAGCTTACTTGACTCACAAAATCACACGATTAAAAACCGCGGCGGTTTAGCCGTAGTGCGGCCTAGGCCTTAATCAAACTTGAAGATGTAGATATTACATATAGATGAGATCTTTCTCTTTAGTCTTCTAGCGACTGTTTGGGTGTCCATCAGATTTATGCCTAGCACGTTTGGATGATTTGTGGTTTGCTCTTTGTACGTTTTTGTTCTTTCTAAAATTTCTTCTATTGCAGTTTATATTGAGGTATAGGTCATGATTGAGTCACTTATTTGAGTTATACCAAGGAGCGATCATTATCATTCTTAATAATTTTTTGAATTATTTAAATATTTGCACTACTAGTGAAGTGACTAGTGGAGTGAAACTCAACTGAGCAAAACTACGGTGATACCATTTACTAGGAAAAGAAAGTTAAACTACCTACAACCCATACTGTTAGATGGGAGGTCAGTACAAACAGGAGATAAAGTATCTGGGTATAACACTAGATAGTAAACTCCTATGAAACAGGCTAGCTGAAGAAGTGGTAGGAAAATCCAAACGCGCTCTAATGGTGTGCAGAAATCTGCCAGAGAAAACGTGGGTTTGTAACCCCACATCACTGCGATGGATGGACACCATAATAGTGAGACCTGTGATCACTTATGGGGCAGTTGAGTCAAGCTGGTATCTATGAAGAAGCAGTTTGAGATGATTCAAAGACTGGCGGGTGTCTGTATCACGGGGGCGATGGGGCCATGCCCGACAGCAACAATGGAGCTGCTGCTGGATCTGACTCCGTTGCACCTTGCCGTGGAGAGGGTCGCTAGATCGATGATTGTTGGGTTCAACAAGGAAGGAATAGGCAGAGGTAAAGTAATCGTGAGCAGAGACCGGAACTGCCTCACTGCCAAAATCCCCTGGCTGGAAGTATTGAAAGACGAAATTGTATGCAAATACCATTTCGGGAAAAACTACAAGGCAATGTGTAGTAGTAAAGCCGATTGGAGGGACGAATCCTCAGCATACCGCATAGAGCAAAGTGCTATCAGTGATATACGGATGGTTTTACGGTATTATACGATGGTATACGGATGGAAGACAAAGGAAGGTACTGGTGCAGGAGTGTTTGGACCTCGTACCAAATACTTTGAATCCATGAGTAATCTACCCAAGTATAGAAGAGCTTTACTTGGGTCTAGCGTAAAGTAACCACATTTTCACTGAGACAAAGCGGGACAAACGGGATGAAATGAGAATTATAATTTAGTTATGAAAGAAGACAGTATTATACTAGAGAGTTGATCGAATAATTGATAAGAATAACGGGAATTATCGTGCGAGTAATTAAATATTAGCGAGATATAAATATAGGTACAATAACTATTAAAAAGCGTAGTGAATAAATTACATATAAGGCGGTAAAAGACAAAATAAAATATTGTGTATGCGAGGTTAAAACGTTCGCAAGACAGCGTGACAGGCGATAAGCAGTGAAACACGCACGCGGTGCGGGACCGGCGGGCGGCGCTTAGTAGCAGTGGCGTAGCAATTAAAAGTTCCAAGTAGTTACTTTAGTAATAATATTAAATAAAGTGTCGTTAACACAGATGTTATGTACAAAAGAGACAGAGAAGTGGAGGAACAAAACAGCGACAAAATATTTACTAAGAGCAAGAAGGTACTAAGGTCACCGGAACAAAGACAGAAAAGAAATCGCATAATAAAACTGAAAAATGAGAATAATATAGTGAGTAAAGAAGGGGTCGAAGTAAGACAAAACATGGAAAAAATAGAAATAATGCTACAACGTATAATAAAACAAATGGAGCAGAACACAAACGAATTAAAACAGGAAATAAGAGAAATGAAAATAGAATTTGAAAGAAAGGAAGAAGCATGGTGTAGCGAAAAAAGGGATCTAATAGCTAGAATTGAGACGCTAGAAAACAGAGCGGAAATAGAAGAAAAAAAGAAGAGAAACAACCTAGTAATAAAAGGACTAAAATCGGCCCACAAAACGGAAGACGACATAGGAAAATTATTCTCAGAGCAACTGCAGGTCAAAATAGACATTAACAAAATAAATACTAAAAATAAGGGAAAAGGGAACGAAATTATAATAGTGGAAGTAGCGAACTGGGAACAAAAGCAAATGGTCATGGCGGCGAAAAGTAAATTAAAAGGAACTGATACATACATTGAGAACGAATTAACATGGGAAAAATGATGAAAAAAAACATGAAAAAAAATTAACATAAGAAAACGAAATCCAAAGAGAAATAAGAACCATAGCCAAGGAAATGAAAACAAGCGGAAAACGAGTTAAAATCGGATATCTAAAATTGATTTGTAATGGAGAAGTATATCTATGGGACAAAAAAGGAAAAGGGGTTGTATTGAAAACAAGCGAGAATGTACAACAACCTACAAAAAACGACTAACAAGCCTTATGGCGAAAAAAAATAACGTGGAGACGAAAAGGCAAACAAAAAGGACTATACGACTGGAAGCATGGAACATTAGAAGCCTGCAGAGAAAAGAGATAGAACTAATAGAAGAATTTGAAAAAGCGGGATTAGAGATATTAGCCATTACAGAAACGAAAAAGAAAGGAAAAGGAATAACAAGATTAAAGAATAACCTCATATTTCTGTACAGCGGAGTTGAAGTAAATGAAAGGGCAAGAGCTGGTGTGGGATGTATTATAAATGAAAACTTGGAACAATCAATAAAAAAGTGGGACTGTATAAACGAACGGATACTTACAATACAAATAATGCCATACTAACAGCAAACATAATGATAGTATATAAAGGTATATAGGTAAGCGAATATATAGGTAAGCAGAAAAGCGAATATATAGGTGAGCGAATATATAGGATAGTATATAGGTAAGCGAAGATGAGAGAAAAACAAGCAAAGATGAATTATGGGATCAAGTGCAATTGGAATATGAAAAATGGAAGAACCAATCTTTATAATGGGGGCTTTTAATGCCAGAGTGGGGAATAAAAACAAGAGTTTGGAAGAAATAATGGGAAGACCTGGAGAGCCAACTAGGAACAACAACGGAAAAAGACTGTTAGATTTTTGTGTCATAAACGAATTATTAATATTAAACACATACTTTGAACACAAAGAAATCCACAAATAGACCAGGGTAGAAAGAAGCAGTGCCGAAAAATCAATAATAGATTACTTTCCAACTAACAAAGCACAGACATCAAATGTGAGGGATGTGCGAGTGAAAAGAGGTAGCGAAATAGGAAGCGATCACTATCTGGTAATCGCGGAACTAAAAGTAAAAGAATATAGTAATATAAAGAAACAAGCAACATAGAAAGAGAAATAGTAAAAATTAGAATAGAGAAACTTAAAGAAAAACGGATAAGGGAATGTTATCAAAACCAGATTAAAGATCTAATAAAAGAAAGACACAAACCGAATTTTGATGATGTAGAAGAAGTATGGAGCACCTTCAAATATATACTAATAGAAGCAGCAAAAAGAGAATGTGGAACAACCAGAAATACGCACAACAAGAAGCAAACACATTGGTGGAACGATAGTATAAAAGAAGAAGTTCAGAAAAAGAAACTAAAATGGAAATAATATCTCAATTCCAAAAATGAGGAAGATTTTGAAGACTACAAACGGCAAAGAAAAATAACGAAAGAAGAAATAAAAATAGCAAAGCACAGGTCATGGGAAGAGTTTGGAAATACTCTTGAAGGAAACTTCAAGGAAAATCTAAAATTATTCTACAGAACACCAAAAAAACGTAAGAAAGGAAAACAAGTAAAACTGAAGCAGCTCTTTGATAAAAAAGGAAACATAATAAAGGAAGAAAAAGAAGTAATGGAAAGGTGCAAAGAGCATTTCCAGGAACTATTAGAAGGAACTGGAAACAACAAGGGAAACAGAGAAGAGGTAAATGCGGAAATTAGTAGCGCAAGAACAGAAGATAAGGAAAATATTACGGAAGAAGAAATGAAGACAGCACTCAAGAAATTAAGAAACGGTAAAGCACCAGGACACGATGGAATAAGAACAGAACAATTAAAATATATGCGCAACGAAGGAGAGCAAATATTGTTAATAATTTTAAATATAATATGGAAAAAGAGACAAATACCAAAAGACTGGGAAAAGGCTGTAATTTTTCCCATTCACAAGAAGGGAGATAATAGAATCTGCAGTAACTATAGGGGGATATCATTGCTATGCACAACAGCTAAAATGTATGAAGCAATAATAGACAACAAATTAGAACAGCAACAGAGGCAACAATGGAGAATGCACAATGTGGATTTAGAAGAGGACACTCAACCCAAGACTATATCTTCACAATAAGAAAAATTACAGATAGCATTCTAAAGCAAGGGAGGAAACTACACATAGCATTTTTAGACCTGGAAAAAGGTTTTGACAGAGTTCCGCGGAACAAGATGTGGGAAATACTACAGAAAAGACATTATAAGAAACATCTAATTGAGGCTATACAAAGTATATACCATAATACATCCAACTATATAAGAACAAGAAGCGAAATATCAGGCGAATTCATTACCACACAGCGACTAAGACAAGGAGGAACATTAAGCCTACTATTATTTATAATTTTCCTAGATAATATTATGAAGAAAATCAAGGATAAAAACAAGAAAATGGAAATAGGTCACCACAACCTAAGAAGAATAACAATATCTGAGTGCGCATTTGCAGACGACCTTGCATTATTAGCCGACAATGAAGAAAAGCTGCAATATAACATCAACCTGTGGAATGAAGAACTAAATAATCATAATATGACTATAAACGAAGCCAAGACAAAAACAATGGTGATAGCGAAGGAAGAAGTAGTAATGAAGATAAAAATAAATGGCAGAGACATTGAACAGGTAGAAACATTCACATATCTAGGACACACATTAAATAACAAAGGAAACTTAGAACACGAAATTAACAACAGAATATCGGCAGCAACCAAAAGCTACTATGCTATGAATAAAATAATACTAAACAATAAACAAATAAGGAAAGAAACGAAAATGACACTGTACAAAACAATATACAGACCAATACTACTATATGGGAGTGAAACATGGACTACAAACCAAAGAATAAAAAGTAGAATACAAGCAGCGGAAATGAGATACTTGAGAAGAGTAGAAGGGGTTACAAGAGTAGATAGAATAAGAAATGAACATATTAGAACACGATTGCAAATAGAAAGCTTACAAACTACTCTAGACTCTAGAGAAAAAACTGTTGGCTTGGTTCGGACACCTCACAAGAATGCCAGATGACAGCCAAACAAAAAGAATTTGGAAGGCAAGAACAACAAAAAATAAGACAAGAGGAAGACCACAAAAAACATGGGCGAACAACGTATCAGAAATATTAAGTAACAACAACATCAGCTGGCAGGAAGCAGAAAGAACAGCGAAAAGCAGAAAAGAATGGAAAAATATAGTAAACAATATCGTATAAATAAAAAGGAAATAATCTCGACACCCGAAAGGGCATTCATGAGATTTAAAAGATTATATATATATGAAAGAAGACCAATAATTCAAAAAAATATATTTTATCTACTCACGCACTAAAATGAACAAAATAATTCATTATTGCACGTGACGGATTCCATTATTATAATCGTGTGTAAAAGTAACCAAGTCGTGCGTAAAAGTCCATGTAAGTCAAGTGGAGTTTTATTATTAAACGATTTCTGTTTGTTGTTACTATGGCGTCTCTTGAATAACTTGCATCACTAAACAAAAAACTAGACGCAATGAAAATAAATTTTCCGACTTTCTTTTATAATAACTGCTTGGAATATCTTGAAGAATGGACAGTTCAATTCGAGGATATTAAAAAAAATCATAAGGTGACACTAAAAAAAGGAGATTTTATGGGAATATGTGGAAAAATCTTATTTTATATATTAGAGTACATTTAAAATAAGATGTTTTCTAAAAAGCGGGACATTTTTAAAAATCGGCAGGACGCAGGACTGTCCCGCCAAAATCGGGACGTGTGGTCACTTTAGTCTAGCGCCTTAATCGCTGATTTTACTTCTTGCTTTGTGATCTTAGTAATGGAAGGAAACAGAAATCTAGTTGGTGGGTGTGGTTCAAATGTGTCAGCTTTGTTCTCATCGCTGGAAGCCAATGCTGAGTACTCTTACGGATAGGAGGTTGGTTAGAGACAGGATGTTTAAGGTTTTAGTGACTTTTCAGAAAGAATAATTGGTTTCTGCTCTTTTTTAAGAATGTTAGGATATTTTGGGAAGAAGAGACGCTCCCAGAGGACCTCAAAATAGCAATAATCATCCCCATCCATAAAAAAGGAGACAATCTGAAATGCGATAACTACCGGGGAATTGGAAAATGTTTTTACAAAATACTAACGTCATTAACGCACGACTACAGCCTTACGCAGAAAAACTGATAGGGGAATATCAAGCAGGCTTCAGGAGAGGAAGATCGATGGTGGACCAGATCTTTACAGTGAAGCAAATTTTGAATAAAGCATGGGAGTACGACATTGATGTGCACAACATCTTCATCGATTATAAGCAGGCATATATGCATTCGATCCTGCAACAACCTCTACCACATTCTACAGCAGCTGAAGATACCAATTAAACAGGTGAAAATGATAAAAACCACAATGTGCGAAACTGAAGCTGTGGTGCGGGTCCAAGATCAACCCACGGACGCCTTCAAAATAACGAAAGGGTTGAAACAAGGGGATGGGCTAGCAACCACACTGTTCAACCTAGCGCTGGAATTTGTTATAAGACGTTTGGGTGTAGGTAGGGATAACATCCTAGCCAACAAAACAGTGCAACTAGTGACATATGCCGATGACATAAATATTATGAGCAGAAGAGTCGACGAAGCGCAGAGTACCTATGCCCAACTAAAATCAGCTGCCATAGATAGCGGGCTCAGCATCAACACAAGCAAAACATAGTTGATGACACAAAGAAGAAAGCGCGGGCCCGAATTACAGTTGCCAGACATTATCTAGATTGTCAACAAATTTATATCTGGGTGTGAAAATCAACAAAGATGGTACCGAAGACGGAGAAGTAAGACGCCGAGTCCTAGCAGCAAATAAGGCGTAGTATGCAATGGCGGAAATATTAAGATCTAATAGTGTGCACCGCAAGAATAAGCTTACAATATACAAGACAATAATTCGGCCCACCGCAAAAAACGCAACAAGAACGCAATGGACATATTTGAGAGCAAGGTACTAAGTAGGATATTAGTGGCGGTAACGGTCGGAAACATCAAATGGCCAAGGTACAATAACGAGCTATTCCAGATATACCAAGAACCACCGATGTCTACATTCATCAGACTGCAAAGACTAATGAGCAGGACACGCAAGGCAGGCGACCGATGGGGAGGCCAAGAAAACAGTGGGAGGAAGAGACCCGGGAAGACGCATACCAATTACTCGGAGTAAGAGCGTGGACAAGATCAGCAAAGGACAGGGAAGAATGGAGGACAAATATACAGGAGGCCAAGGCCAGATTTGGGCTGTAGCGCCATGTGAAGAAGATCGTCCAAATCAGAACTTTCAAGTCAATTGTGCAAAAGATGATCTTGAAAACTTTAGAATTAAGTTTCCACCGCGTGTTAAATACATAAACATTGTTTCAAGAATTTAGGAGAGGATTAGGTTCAACTTATCTGTTTATCCAAAATTTTAATGATATAGGTAATTAAATAAGAATAAATCTGATGCTAGATAGTAAACTTCGACTTATCTATTTATCTAGATGTTGAATATAAAACATTGTTGGATTTTAATTGACTTAATCTAGATTTTCGAAGATATTTAGAAAATTTTGGTAGATAACCAAGTTTAATTTGGTGCAAATATAGATAACAAAACAAGGATTAATACACCATAATCTAGAATTTTGTGCGTTATCTAGATATAAGGTATGGAACTTCAAACTGGACTTGTTTTAGATTGGCCTAGATATCTAAAAAAGTTTGATATATAACTTGATAAAATTTAGTTCAGATATAGATAAATAAATAAGAATAAAGCTGATGCTAGATTGAATACTGTGATTTATCTAGATATTGAATATAAAACTTCGATTATATACTCTAGGTCAGACCTGGGCAAATGGCGGCCCGCGGGCCGCATGTGGCACTCGTTGACATTTTATGCAGCCCGCGAAGCACTTTATAAATTACTTTAATTAGGAAAATATCTATTTACAATAAAAACTTTAAGTTGGTTTTGTGATTCGCATTCTAAAATAAACACAGTTATAAAAAATGCATAAGTCTGTCTATAACATGTTAGGTAAACATAAGGTAATTTAGGCCATGTAAACATAATATTACCTGGCCTGATGTTACTTTATAGTCTACCTGCCACCTTATCTACCTTAGATTAGGTTAGGTTAGGATGACACATAGAAGAAAGTGCGGGCAAGAATTACAGTTGCCAGACAACATCGAGGATTTGTCAACAAAAAATATATCTAGGCGTGAAAATCAACAAAGATTGTACCGAAGACGGAGAAGTAAGACGCCGAGTCCTAGCAGCAAATAAAGTGTAGTATGCAATGGCGGAAATATTAAGATCTAATAGTGTGCACCGCAAGAATAAGCTTAGAATATACAAGACAATAATTCGGCCCATCGCATGCTATTGTAGCGAAACATGGAGTATGACCGAAAAAAACGCAATAAGAACGCAATGGACATATTTGAGCCCAAGGTCCTACGTGGGATTCTAGGGCCGGAAACGGTCAGAAATATCAGAAGGCCAAAGTACAATAACGAGCTATACCAGATATACCAAGAACCACCGATTTCTACATTCATCAGGCTGCAAAGACTAGGATGGGCAGGATACGTGCTCAGGGTGGGCGACAACCGTCTGCCACTAAGAGCACTGAACGCAAAAATGCAAAGCAGGCGACCGGTAGGGAGGCCAAGAAAACAGTGGGAGGAAGAGACCCGGGAAGACGCATACCAACTATTCGGAGTAAGAGCGTAGAGAAGAACAGCAAAGGACAGGGAAGAATGGAAGACAAAATACGGGAGGCCAGTGCCTGATTTGGGCTATAGCGCTATATAAAGAAGAAGGATATTTTGGTTCTCAATCTCTTGTAGCAGTGTTTTTAGTTTTGTTTGTAAATAGTTCAGATCACGGGCGTAGCCAGAGTTTAGTTTCTGGAGGATTTGAAGAAAAGACAATAATAGAAATGCGCAAATTTTCTTTCTAAAACTGACACATAAGGGTTCCTAAACTCCACATTACAATATGCTCACTTGAAGATAGTCGGCTCGTGTCGTCTCTACTTCTATCTCAATGTAATAACAAATAAACAAAAAATAAACAACACGAACCCCAAAACAGATCGGAGGAAAATAATACCATTAGGGACAACAGGGACCACGTGGACCAAAATACAGAACTTATAGACCCCGAAAACCTAGGGTTCGTCGAACAATGAAGAAGGAGAAGACACCGTGCATCGATTGGTAAAGCTAAGGTTAGTGAAGAAGATATTAACACTGCTTTTGTAGGAAGGAAAGTTGAGACCAAGAAAATATGGCTGTACATTGCTACGGCAAGGGACCATATCACAGAGGACATAGTACGTAAATATCTATCACAAAAAACTGGTCATGATGAATCAGGTTTCATAGTTGAAAATATCATACCAAAAGTAAAGAAGGCTAACAATAATAGTTTCAAAGTCGGAGTGGATCTCTCTCTGAAAGATCAAGTATATAGCTCTGATTTCTGGCCGGAAGGGATTTCGAGAGCACTGAAGACGAGAGGTTGAATTTTAACCGCTTAGATAGAAACCGACAGGCAAATTTTACACAGGCAATCACTCGGCCAACAGTAAGATAAAAAAACAGGAATTGAATTACAATCACAATAACAAGAGTACCAGTACTCGTGTCGGACTAATAAACATAAACAGTCAGTCAATAGGAAACTCCTCAAACAAAATTGAGTAAATGTTAAACAAAAATAACGAATGACAACTCCTATTAGTGACCGAGCACTGGAAAAGTTCAGAACAAATCGAAATAATTAAAATTAACAACTTCCAGCTAGCCTCATATTTCTGCCGAACTGAACGGAAACACGGCGGTGTAGCCATATATTGTAAACGAACCAAAAGTTACAAAAACAGGGAAGATATCAACTCTCTTGCCAAAAGTCACGTATTTGAATGTTTAAGCGATTGAGTTAAACCTAAATATGAACGACGTCGTGTTATTAGGGCACCCCTAACAAATTTTAAACAATTTTTACAAAAACTCCATAACCTATTAAATAAGCTACAAAAAGAAAAGAAAAATTTCAGGTGATTTTAACGTAAATATTTTGAAGAATAGTACTGAAAGTAGAGACTTCATTTCCCTCTTCGATTCATTCAATATGTGCCTGACATTTGAGGAAACAAGCCATCCCAACTTTAACTCATGCATAGATAACATAGCTATCAGCAAAGAGACGCCCTACATAACTCTAACATTAAACTATCATATATCCGACCACCTTACTCAATATATTATCTTCGAACACGAAAATACGCAACCCACAATAAGAACGATCAGAACTTACACCGAAAATCAAATGGGAAATTTCAAGGAGGCTATGCAAAAAGAAGGGTGGGAGGAAGTTCTGCCACTCAAAATTCTGATGTCGATAAACAGTGGGATCTGTTCACACAAACGTTCAAAAGACATTTTAACACTTGCTTTCCGCTAAAAACAATAACCTATAAACAAAAAAAGAGAAAGATCTTTTCAAATGACTCAATCAAAAAAATGCGTAAACGTATAGAGTTATACTGCATACTGTCAAAGACGAACACTGACTTAAAACGAAACCGAAATATACTACTGAGACGATATAAAAAGTTACTACGACAAGAAAAAATAAATATTACTAATGTAGTATTACGGACAGCGATAACATTATAAAATCTACATGGGCGGCAGTTTCCGAAATATCAAACCTTAAAACTAAATCAAAATCAACACATACTTTTGGACCGAGTCACAACCCCAATTCCATAAACTATTTTTTCGCAGAGCAACCTAGAAAAATGACAGCACACTTAGAAAATAACATTCATAATGACAATATAATTAATAACACTGAATCAATATTTTTATATCCAACCAACGAAGAAGAATTGAAAATTATTATAAAGGACCTAAAAACACAAAAAGCTCGGGAATTGATGAGCTACCTAGGTCCGTAATAAATCATGTTACGTCTGAAATTATAGAACCACTAGTACACTTAATTAATAACTCCTTGCAGGAAGGAATCTTTCCCAAATGTCTCAAATTTTCTAAAATTGTACCTGTACATATAAAAGGGAATATTGACAAAATCGAAAATTTCAGACCAATCAGCGTGCAAAAATCCTTCTCCATAATAATTGAAAAGTTAATATGCAAAAGAATCTTAACATTTCGACGAAAAAATTCAACATACTAAACAGTCATCAACACGGATTTATAAAAGGCCGAAATACAGATATAGCATGCTTCGAATTTATTAAAGAAGCGATATATCAAATTGAAAGAAGCTATATCCCCTGCGGAATTCTCTTAGATTTATTTAAAGGCATACGACACAGTGGACCACAAGATATTGAAAAAAAAACTACAAAAGTATTGAATTAGAGGTATCCCATTAAATTGGATTTCTTCCTACTTATCAAATAGAAAACAAATAGTCCAAATATACAAAGCAGAAGGAAGGCTTAGATCACAGTCAACCACAACAAACATTGGAATCCCTCAAAGCAGTGTCCTAGGACCCCTCTTGTTCACTCTTTATGTAAATGATCTGCCCAATATGCAGCTAAACAAAACTACGAAGTTGACCAGTTATGCAGATGACACCAGCATAATATAATTAAACACAAATGTACATGACATTGAACCTAACATTAACTCTACAATTAGAATAATATCATCTTGGTTCAATGAAAATAAACTAGTTCTAAATAAAGAAAAGACTAATTTAATCATATTTAAGACTAAAAGAGACAATAGAATATATCCAACCGAAATAGCCCTGGATAATAGCAATATAAAACTACAACGCGAAACAAGACTCCTAGGACTCTATATAGATGAACTTTCAACTGGTCACCCCACATCTTAAATTTAACGAAAAAATTAAATAAAGCCGTGTATGCGCTTAGAATTTTGAAACATTACTTAAGGCCGGAGATCTTAAAAATGGTCTATTTCGCTAATTTTCAGTAACCGCAGATATGGTATAATGTTTTGGGGTCGTGGCGTTATTATCAATGACGTATTAAAGACCCATAAAACGGCACTTAGAATAATTTATAACTTAGATTACACAGAATCCTGCAGAGGAACTTTTAGGAAAGCCCACATATTAACTGTCGTTGGAACATCAATCAATCAATCCGTTATATTTCTATTTTAGAACAAGCAGTTATTTGAAGAGTATAAATTTAAACATATGAAGAATACCCGTAACAGAAACACAAACTACAAGAAACCGCCACATAAACTTACTATGGCTGAAAAGCTACCGCCTTACAGCAACATCGACCTTTATAATAGATTACCCACATACTTAAAACTAATTACAAAATTTAAGGACTTCAAGAAAGAGCTCCACCATCTACTCACAAATATAGAACCGTATATGCTAGATGAATTCTATCAACTAATAAAAAACTACTAAGATCAAGAATATACCTGACAAATTTTATTTAATGTATCAGAATGTTGCAGTTATTCTTAATTTGTATTAAGTCTGTATCATATGTTATGTTTATTCAATGAAATAAAATTAAATTAAATTATTCAATGAAAAATTAATATTTATGTTATACAGTATAATCTTGATAATCCAACACATATGGGACGAGAATGGGTACCGCCGGATTATCCGAAAATTCCGGATTATCGAGAGTTAAACGAAAAAATAACAATTTTACATATTTTATGTACAATTGTATTTCAAAACGAATAAAATATGTTAGCAGGCAAGTTGTGAACTTTTGAAAAAACTTTTACCGCCGGAATAAAATCTTGCTCGGGTAACCCATCCTTTGGCTTGATTTTTATATGTAACTCGCGGATGCTGGCTTTTCCTACAAACAATAAGGAAAGTTTGTGTGTGCCCGTGGAATGTGCACGGGGCATGAATGTCAGTCTGTTTCTTCCTGGGGCACTTTCTTTGGAACAATGTACAAAGGTCTTATGCGGAAGCTTCCTCCAGAATAAGCCACTGTCATCTGCGTTGTAAACCTGTTCTGGTAAAAGACCTAATTCTTGGATTTTTAATTCCAATTTCCTCTGAAAATGATCAAAGGTCGAAACCTGTGACAGTTAAGAAACGTTTGCCTTTTCATGGAGGATATCTCCCGATAATGGCGTATGCCGGGAACGCTCTTACATAAACTAAGTAAATAAGGCATTTTCCATTTCAGGAAAATCACCTGTTTTAACTGTCTTTCTTTCCTTCAAGTCCCCCTCAGCAGTCCTGGCGAATTGGAAGATTTTCTCAAGGCTGACTTTGATGCCGTAGACCGTGGATATTCCAACGCCATAAGTTCGTGCGAGGTTTGCCGCGGATTTTTCTCTATCAAGATTAATTATGATCTGCTGTTTTTGATACAAACTTAAAGGGACGTGTTTCCGTTTAGTTGACATTGTACACTAAATAACTACATACACTAAGTACACTCGATAAACGACAAACCAATAACAAAACAAGATGTAATTGAGCGGCGAGCAGAATGAGTAGATAGATAAAGAGTGGTGGGAGGGAAGGGCACGAGCGGGCATGTTTACTTATATGTATCCTGTACGGCGTGACGACAAGAAAAAACACGAGTTTCTCCAGACCGCCGGATTACTGAACGTGTCCGATTAACCAAAGGCCAAATTACCAAGATTATACTGTATTTTGCGTATTTCGGGGTTTGAACCCCTAAACCCCCCCTGGCTACGCCCATGGTTCAGATGTTTTTTATTCAGATGTTTTTTACTTGTTATTTAGTAGCCAGTGCTTTGTGCGTACCTTTTGACCCATAGCCAACCGATTGGTGGATATGTGCTTCTTCCGAGTTAGGCGTCTATCGAGATATATTCCAAGATACGTGGCGTAATCCTCTAGCGGGAGAGGTATTCCGTTTAGAATGACAGGGTCACATGTTCCTTTCCTATTAATGAAAGTCACCTGAACGGATTTAGTTTCGTTGGCTTTGATTCGCCAGTCTTTGATCCATTGGATACATGATCAAGACTAGTTTGGAGCTTTTGTGCTGCAACAGTTGTTAAAGTGCCCACCGAAAGAATTGCTGTGACATCAGCAAATGTCCCAGTGACAACTCCCTCAGTGGTTAGGAGGTCGTGTAAAACAGGTACACTGTTGGACCCATTACACTGCCCTGAAGAAGGTTGGATAGTATGTAAGGAAGTTATTTCTTCTCCTTTCTTTACAAAAACTGTCTGTCACTTAGATATGACTTTATGACAGGATAACCTGTTTTTGTCTCCTTTTTCAAACTCTTCATTTTTCGGTTAGTAGTTCTCAAACAGATTTAAAACACTCTTGGTTATGCTGCGAATCTGTGACCACTGGAGTAGCAAGCCAAGAAGCAACAAGAAGATTTGATTAACTTTTCTGTTAATTAAACCCAAGATTTGAACTCAAACTTGAGATCATTCGCCAAACTTGAGATTGAAATAACTCTTAAGATTTTATAATTCAAATAAAAGTTTGCATTTAATCTTTTTAAAAGTGAATGTTGAACAAATGAAATAGTATATTAAAGGACGAGTTCACTAAGTGCGATTTTACAGCACGCATCCAAGTTTGGAAAACGACGAGCGTAGCGAGGAGTTTTCTAATGGACAACTGCTGCAAAACGCCTTACGAACGGGTTTTTTATAGTATTTTTAGGGTTCCGTACCGAAAACGAAACCCTTATAGGATCACTTTGTTGTCCGTCTGCCTGTCTGTCTGTCCGCCTGTCCGTCCGTCCGTCTGTCTGTCTGTCTGTCAAGACCATTTGAAAAATCAAACTTGTAAGTCAACGCGATCAAAAGATATGACCGTTTATGTCGCATATTTTGCGATTTCACAAGGGAATCAAAACTTATAGGGTACTTCCCGTTGACCTAGAATCATGAAATTTGGCAAGAAGCGATGTCTGACAGTACATGTAAAGGGAAAAATCTATAAACCGTAAATATGTAGTTTAATTACAAGAAAAATGAGAATTTACTATTAGAAACTTATGAAAATACACTTATTTATAATTCAACCAATTTTGGACAAACACAGCTTTTGAGAGCTACAATAGTTAACTATATATATTATAATTGGGACGAGTTTTGTTTATTTACTAGCAACGCCTTAACAAGTTAACTGAATGTGCTTGCTACGTCCTCCACAAAAAAAAGATACCTTACTTACAAGTTTGTACGGAACCCTCAGTGCGCGAGTCACAACTCGCACGGTTTTTTGCTATTTTTTTCTATTTTGCGCCCTTTTATGCCATTTCTAAATAAAAAAAATCGCCGATAGAAATTGAGAAAATTGTATTGCACTCGCCAAGCCCTAACCGCACGCATATGAGTTCATTACATACGCAAAATAGAAAAAATTATATAATAATTTTTGTACATTCTTATTATTTGAATAATATTAATTTTGGATTATAGAACATAGAAGAGATACAAGTATTAAAGAAGAAATATCCAGAGCAACCAATAATGTTTATTAGCGTTTCTAAGAATGAAGCGAGTTTAAGCACAGAATCGTTAACGGAATCTGAGCAACACTTGTTGGAAAAAAATGATGAAATAGTGAGAAAATTAAATAATATCCACGAGCAACTGGGAAGGTTGGGTAAGCAATCGACAGAATCCTTTTATATAAATAAATTGTTTAGGAAAGTGATTTTTGTTTAGGATATATGGGTGAGAATACTCAAGCTGAGGAGATGAGGAAGCCGTTTTGTACTGAATGTTCTTTAGATAATAATTTAATAAGTGATTGTAGTATTAATGAATTGTTTGTGCCGTTTGTCCAGGAGGTTTTAAAATCTTATTTATCCAAAATGTCAGCAATACTTAGTGAGGTATAATGTATTCAAAATAAATTCCAGCTCTGTTAATAACAGCTTTCTAATATCTTCATTTTAGATTCATAATAGTTATTTAAGAGTATTTATTTTATCGGCCTTTGATATGGCTAGAGAAATTCAAATAACACCAAAAAGAATTTTGTACGCTCAAAAAATTGAAATGAAACTATACAAGGCATTAATGAAAATTGCTAGTGAGAAACAAGAAGAAATTAGTAAGATTATTCAATTTACACTTCAAAGTATGAGAGCTAATGTTGATGGAGTTCTAGATGGTTATCAATATACAAGTAAGATAGTTTTTTGATAATCAAACTTTTTGGATTGATTTTTGTTTGTTTTTGTAGGCAGTGAAGAACCTCCTTCTGTAAAGTTAGCGACTTTAGAAATTCATCAGTTAGTGTTAAATAGATTAAGCAATTCAGTTGCCACGCAGTTGGTACAGTCAGTTGGTTGTTTACAAGAAGGTTTTATAGGAACTTTACAAAGATGCCTAGAAAATTTAGAAAAGATGTGCCAGGATTTGGAAGGGAATCTCTTAGCTTCAGATGCTGTGAAGCAAATTTTAAGTGCTGCTTACAATATTGATCTAAAATCTTCAACCAAATTCTCTGTTGTAAATACTTTCATTGGAAAATTATGTAAACTAGTACAGAACTTCCAACTGCCGTGGTCAAATAATGCGCCACCCAAGTTTGATATTGAATGGCAAACACAGGTTGTAACAGATCTGATAGATTCTCTAAGTGCTTCAAAGTTGGCGAAAAACATTTCAGCACAGGTAAAACATTAAAATAATTCTTTTGTAAAAGATTATCTCAATGTTTTAATTAGTTTCAAGAGCATGTAAAATCATCACATGAGGCGTTTATGTCAGCCATTCGTTCATTAGAAAATCAATTGTCAGGAAAACTGGAACACACTGAAGAGCAGAGGATCGCCATTAGGAAGAAATATGCACCGCGGTTTGCTCGTTTAGCATTAGAAAGCACTTCACTCTGTGATTATCTTAGATATGGAATGCCTGTACAAACCAGAGAAATCGGTAGGGGGCAGTTCGGAGTTGTATTCTCATGTGAAGCTTGGGGCGTTGTCAATCCCTGTGCTGTAAAATCTGTAGTTCCACCTGATGATAGACATTGGAACGACTTAGCTATGGAATTTTACTACACAAGGTAATAATAAATTATTTAACTTTTGACATTAAAAATTATATAAATAATTTTTAGCATTCATTTTCATGTATAAAACCGCTTTTACTTTGAAACTAATTTCACTGAACATTAATCCACTTTTATTACCCTGAGGAAACAATTTAAATTTGTTTCAACATCTACTTCCAAAGAGTAGTTCTAAACCCTCTGACAGCACCTCTACAGCTTGCGACACAACAGCCCTTATATTTGTCATGTCCATATAATATATTTGTTATAGATATTTAAATGTCTATTCTTTGAATAGCTAAATACACTGCTGAGCATAAAACTACGGTTCTCCGTAATTTGAAATTATTTCAGAAATTTTTAGGATTTCATGTGTTTTTCGGTTGTAACAGTTTACTAACTGATTACTTAAAATTATATTTCGCAGTAAATGCAAAAAAAATTCTCAGAAAAGTTGTTTATTGTGCCTCCATATTTTATTTATATTGTTTATTGTGTTTATTTTGCGGTCGCATTATTGCGCATATACTGTTGTGGCCTGCCTCCACTCCACTTCCAGGCCGCATTGACGTAGCCGCAGGCCGAAGCGTACTGACATCAGGCAGGCTGTAACTGTTACCGCAGTTACCGTCGTTACGTTGTTATCGTTGTTACCGTCGAGGAGTCGAGCTACCTTAATTGTTCAACTTTATTGATGTTCTGGCCGTCTGCAGGCCGCACTTCATATATTCTGTCTTATTGATACTCAGTCTTAGTCCATTCTCAGATAGCCGGGCTTCCCACTGTCCCGTCTGTTCCTGTAAATGCTGGCACTCCGCCTTGGTCAAGAAAACGTCATCGGCATACATGAGCGTCCGTAGATTAGCTGCTACGGACTCCATGCAAAGAATTAATAGCAGGCCTGAGAGGGCCGACCCCTGATGGACGCCGACACGTGTAGGAAAAGGGGGCGAGATGACAGTTGGGCTTCGGACGACACTGGTGGAGTCACGGTAAACGGTCGGTATTGTCCAGTGCACGTATGCTTCAGGAACGCCGTGTGACCGGAACGCGGGCCAGATCAGTTCATGGGGTATTCCGTCAAATGCCTTTTCCAGGTCGAGGAAGCCTATGTGGACTGACGTTTTTCTCCAGGTGCCTGGCGAAAATACAGCGCTTGGAACAAACTTCTACAAGCTCGATTAAAACACAAACTCAATGCTTTAACGTGTTTCAAAGCACAATGTACAGAGTTTCTGTTGAGTTAAGTTGTGGGGAAGTAGAACAAAGCTGGCATCTATGCAGAAGCAGCTTGAGATGATTCAAAGCCTGGCAATGGAGCTGCTGCTCGATCTGACTTCGTTGCACCTTATCGTGGAGGGGTATCGCGATTGTAAGGATCAGCAAGGAAGGAATCGGCAGAGGTGAAATATTCGGGAGCAGGAACCGGAACAGCCTGGCCGCCTTGGATCTTGATCCTCTTGCTGGAAGTACCAAAAGACCAAATGGTATGCTAATACCATTTCGAGAAAAACTACACAGGAATGCGTAGCAGTAATGCTGATTCGAGCAACGAATCCTCAGCATACGACATAGAGCAAAATGCTATCAAGTGGTATATAGACGGTTCGGAGACAAAGGAAGGTATTGGTGCAGTGTTTGGACCTCGTACCAAATACTTCGAATCCATAGGAACATTCCTAAGAATCTTCCAAGCGGAGGTACACGCAATCGAAAAATGTGCAAAATTTAACCTCGACAGGAATTATCGCAAAAAACGCATTGCTATCCTGCCAGACAGCCAAGCAGCCATCAAGGCCATTAGCTCATAAACCATCAGATCCAAACTGGTATGGGACTGTGTGGGAAAGCTAAACAAGCTTAGCAAAGAAAATAAAGTAACGCTATACTGACTTCGTTGCACTTTGTCATGGAGGGGACCGCCAGATCGGCGATTGTAAGGATCAGCAAGGAAGGAATCGGCAGAGGTGAAATATTCGGGAGCAGGAACCGGAACAGCCTCGCCGCCAAGATCCTCTGGCTGGAAGTACCACTAGACGAAATGGTATGTTAATACCATTTCGAGAAAAACTACACAGGAATGTGTAGCAGTAATGCTGATTGGAGCGACGAATCCTCAGCATACCACATAGAGCAAAATGCTATCAAGTGGTATTCAGATGGTTCGAAGACAAAGGAAGGTCTGGTGCAGGAGTGTTTGGACCTCGTACCAAATACTTCGAATCCATGGGAACATTCCCAAGTATCTTCTAAGCAGAGGTACACGCAATCGAAAAATGTGCACAATTTAAACTCGACAGGAATTATCGCAAAAAACAAATTGCTATCCAGCCAGACAGCCAAGCAGCCATCAAGACCATTAGCTCATACACCATCAAATCCAAACTGGTATGGGACTATGTGGGAAAGCTAACAAGCTTGGCGAAAAAAATAAAGTAACGCTATACTGGGTACCAGGACACACTGGTATAGACGGAAACGGAGAAGCCGATAACCTAGGAGACAAGGGATCCAGTAATCCCTTTATAGCTCCGGAACCCTTTTGCGGTATGAGTATGAACACCATCCACAAAAGTTTAGATGAAGAAATTAGACAACAATGAATAAAACCTGGAAAGAGCTTCCAGGGGTAAGACAATCCAAAATAATGTAGTGATCTTTTAACCAGAAAAGAATAAAACCTTGCCTGAAACTAAATAGTAACAAGCTTATAATTCTAACAGCAGTCCTAACGCGACACTGCAGGCTTAGAAAATACCTTCTAGGTCCTAGGCCTAGAGGAAGATGACAGATGCAGATTCTGTAAACTCCCATACATCTGCTCTGCGTACTGCTTGAACGCAGAGGAGTTGCAGTCCTTGAATCCCACCCGGATAATAAGAACTGGTAGGAAAAGCCAAACGCGCTCTAATGGTGTGCATAAATCTGGCAGGGCAAACATGGGGTTGTAATATCGCATTCCTGCGATGGGTGTACACCAACAACAACCTCGTAAGAAATTCCTAAAGGAGTCAGGACTAGAGGAGGCGCTCTAAATGGATGAGTACACCAACGATTATATGAAGAGGGTGGGGACAATAGATCTATGAAGGTATGTGTAGCAGCAATGCCCATTGGAGCGAGGAATCCTCAGCGTACCACATTGAGCAAAGTGATATTAAAAAGTATACAGATGTTTCGAAGACGAAGGTAGGTACTGGTGCAGGAGTATTGGATCTCGTATCAAATACTTCGAAAGCATGGGAATCTATCAATGCAATCGAAAGATATGCACAATAAACAGTGGCATGTGTCTACTTCACGGGGGCGATGAGGTCTTGCCCGACATCAATAATGGAACGGCTGCTGGGTTATATATAAAATTAGTATAATATTATTAAAAGTCTACACTAGACAATGCAACCCTATGTACACTATTCCCTATGATGTTTGTTTAAATTTTGAAATAGTTCCAAAATAAAATTCAAATGTGCAAGAGCGAATTGTCAAAACGAACGTCAGTTGGAATTCAAACATCACAACGAATTTAATGTTTGTGTTGAGTGTCTATTTATTGGAATATGGATGAAAATGTGCCGCCGGTGCTGAAAAGTGGACAGAAAGAAAAACACGACGCGGCCCCGATCTTCACCGACATCTTCCAAGACATTCTGGAAAAGCCGACCTATCCGAAGAACGTGGCCACGAACCTTTCCAAATTTAAAGTCGAGTTTTAACCCATTAAAGACACAGCAAGAAGTGCTGAAATAGTAAGAAATATATCACTATAAGTTTGTTCCAACAGAAGGCAAAACGGTTAACAAACTGTTCTAATCAATCATCAAATCAATATAAGTTTGCTGACTGCTGTTAGATCAAACCTCATATGCTGCACGTAGCTCTTGCAATATTTAGAGACTTGTCTGTCGTCTAGTATTGTCTGTCTCAATATTGTTGATAGGAAATTGAGAATGCGCTACGATATATCTTACGTGGACTTATGTATGAACGACATATCTTACGTGGAGAAGAAATTCATGTAAGTGAAGGCCAGATATCAATAAAAAAGGGGACGCAATCTCTCCAGTTAGTCTTTATCGAGAATCGGACGTTAACTGCGCATAGGTACCTGACAGAACTTTCCGAAAATCTGGAAGAGAGCTAGGCTTTACCTCCTACTTTGTCCTACTTACGTCCTACTTAGAAAAGGACAAGCGCATAGAAAACCCATTGTCCTATAGACCATTGTGCCTGCTCGATGTTGCAGTTAGTGCTACATAGGTTAAAGATTGAGCTCAGTCAAGGGAAAAACCTCTCCTAAAAACATCATGGATTCAGGGAGTGCAGGTCAGTGGAAGCTATTATGCGAATCATGGACGTGGTGGAGAAAGCACCAGCTGGTTCAAGGGCAACAAGGAAGATAGTGTGCTCATTACTGTAGACGTAAAGAATGCTTTCAATTCAGCAGCATGGGAAGATATTATGAATGCGGTTAGTGAGAGAGCTTCTATACTTGCTGAGACTACTGCGCAGTTATCTACATGATCGTAAGATCATAATCGAAGCAGGCGGTGAAGTCGTGGAACGAGAAGTGCACAGCGGTATTCCACAGGGCTCAGTAATGTGTCCAACATCCTGTACGATGGAGTAGTTAGGTTAAAGCTACCAGAAGGTGTTGAGATAATAGGTTTTGCTGATGATATTGCTCCGTTAGTAGTAGGAAAAGGCGAAGAGAGAGAAATGGAACGTGCAAATAGGGCACATGTTAATAAATGAATGGAGAAAAAGCGCTTAAGATTGGCTCCTGAAGAAACAGAAGCTGTGTGACCGGAATGAGGCATGTATGGCCGATAGTATTTAAGGTCAGAGACGTAACCATAATGCCCAAGGAGGCATAATATCTTTCTCTTGCTACTTTTTGGTCCGCCGACATTGGGCATCATCTTTTCCAGTGCTGCTGTTACCTTGGGGGTATATATATATATATATATATATATATATATATATATATATATATAGGGTATATATATATATATATATATATATATATATAGGGTATATATATATATATATATATATACCCTGTCGACGCAGTCGAGAAAGAGACCATTAAAAATAAGCTGGTCACAGTGCAGAGAAAACTGGCACTAGGTGTGTGCAGTGCTTACAAGACAGTCTCAACGGATGCAGTGGGCGTGTTGGCAGGCATAGCACCCATAGAACTCTTGCTAAAAGAAAGTACAGAACTGTACAAAAAGCGGAACAGCGGTCAGAAGAGAGAACTTATTGAAATTGCCAAACTACATATTTTCCAGCAGTGGCAAAAGCACTGGACATGCTGTACAAACGGACAGTGGACAAAATTATTAATCCCACAAGTGGGAATTTGGGTAGAACGAAAATATGTGGAGATGAACTACTATCTCATCCAAGCTTTCAGCGGGCACGGGAGCTTCAGAGAGTACTTGTACAATATCGGCGGAGCCTCTGACAGTTTGTGTGTCTACTGTGGACTAGCGGACAGTGCGGCGCACACGGTCTTCGAATGCGAAAGGTCCATTCCGGAAAGGGACGACTGGACAGCGAAGACAAAAACAGAATTAGGAGTTGAAATTAGGAAAGACACTGTTGGAGGTCATGTTAAAGTCCGAAGCCAACTGGACAGCAACGGATTATATGATAAGAAGCATTATGAGTATGAAAGAAACAGACGAACGTGCCGGACAAACCAATCTAACAAAATGCCTGAACCCCTAAGCACATGATGTGAAATGGGGGATGTGAGGCAATAAATGCGTGACATAATAAAGACAACGGCATCCTGACGACATGCGAAAAGCGGTACCGGGATGTTCGTGAATTCCAAGGGTGCCACTTGTCAAGTTAGTTCTAGTGCTTGCTACGTCCCCATAAAAAAGGTATCTGATAGAGGTTCTAGAAGACTATGTTTTATCGTTCGTGGTTATTCTTAGAGACGACGCAACATTTATGTATGATAACGCATAAGGCCCCACTGCTCGGATAGTTACTATCAAGGTTACTAACAAATTTACAGTATATGTAGGGCTTGAATATAAATGAAAGTGACGCAAGCGGGAGGGCCAGATGGCCAAGCGTTAAAAAAATAACTCATAACCGACAACTCATAAGCCCGCTATGTTAGCATAAATTTTAATGGCCGGTCAGCGCAGGGGTAAGAGCTCGGGTTCATAGTACGAGGATCGCTGGTTCGATTCCCCGTGGGGGCGCTTATTTTTTATTAATAATTTTTAAAATGGCTTTCTTTTATTATTATTATTATTTATTATTGTTTAACTTTTTAATTGTAATTATTAATTTGTCAATTTAATTATTTTATTAGTATTAATAGTATTTGACCAACTTCCCCCTCTGCCTTCCATTGTGAAAGCTGACATATTAACCATTAAGGTCATTTTAAAAATTGTAAATAAAAAAAAAACGTCCCTACGGTAAATCGAACCAGCGATCCTCGTACTATGAACCCGAGCTCTTACCGCTGCGCTGACCGGCCATTGAAATTTATGCTAACATAGCGGGCTTATGAGTTGTCGGTAACTTACCAGTCCGCGTAAAAAGTAAGTTATTTTTTTAGCGCTTGGCCATCTGGCCCTCGCGCTTGCGTTACTTTCATTTATTGTCAAGCCCTACATATACTGTAAATTTGGGCCCTTAATCGGTGAAATCGGTGATGACGAGTTGACAGGGCCCCCTTGTAAGTATCTTGGCGAATATCAAATCATGCGATTTTTTTGGTCAACTCGCAGTCCAGATTTAAATCCAATAGACCTTTTCATAGTTGAATTTTTTTGTGCGCATGTATCAATTTCCGCCATGTTATCCGTGAAAAAGTGTCCAAACTTTTTGATTTATAACTGAATAAGTGCCCGAACTTTTTGATGTATAACTGAATAAGTGCCCGAACTTTTTGATGTATAACTGAATAAGTGCCCGAAACTTGCATATTCCCGCCTTTCAAATTTGTCGGATGCGCATTACATACGATGAATGATTTTCTGAAAAGAGCAACAATTTGTTTACTTTTATGCTAAGCATTCTTTAAGATTTCGTGTCAATAAAGTACCCATGTGAAATACATACATACTGATGATACTTATGCCCATATATTTAAATTATATATATTGTTCAGATAAAAATTTCCTCAAAATATTAACATGCCGACCTGTCCGATTTTTGCGAGAGTTCATGTGATGTACTTTCGTGCGGATAATGAGTACGTTCGTACTGGCAGATGCGTAAACAATCATGTACGTATTATCGAACGTACGTGAAATGAGCGGTAACTTTACTGTAAACCTTTTTTTGGACTACAGTATAATCTTGGTAATCCGACACATATGGGACCAGACAAAACATTCCGGATTATCGGGATTAAAAGAAAACAATACCAATTTACATATTTTATGCACAATTGTATTTCAGAAAGAATTATATATATATATATATATATATATATATATATATATATATATATATATATATATATATATATATATATATATATATGTTGTATTTGAGGTTTTCGCGGATAGAGACCTGTGTTGTATTGTTTTCTCGGGGATTCCGCGTTGATGCTGAGGGTTGGCTCTGAAAAGAACCGGATTCTAGACGTTTCGGCGAACTAACATTCGCCATTCTCAAGAGATATATGCGTCCGTGCGGGTATAAATATAAATAGTCGTTTACTTCATTGGTTCATCGCTTCAGAGATCGCCCCCTAGGTCTCGTGCCTTCGATTTTTCCCTGTATTACAAGTTTTTTCAAATTGTCATCCTTTCTCCTGCTCACATGTCCAAAAAACTTGAGAGTTCCTTGTCTTACGATGGTTGACAGTCTTACATTAATTTGCAGTTCTTCTAATATTGATACGTTGGTTCTTTGAGCAGTGCAAGGGATTCTTAAAAGCCTTCTCCAGACCCACATTTCAAGGCTGTCCTTATAGCAGGGTGTGTTGGCCAAGTTGACCTTTTACCAAGAACACTGGTATTGTTCATGGTGTTGTTTTTGACTTTAATTTTTTTGTGCGCGAGGTTTATATCCGGCGCCGGGCAGCGTAAAGAAAAGATGTGTTTCCCCAGAGCGCCGGATTACGGAACGTGCCCGATTAACCAACGGACGGATTATCAAGATTATACTGTTTTTGTATTTTAAACTGTTTCGTTTTATTATCTAGCCCAGTGTTTCTCAAACTTATTTGTCTCATCGCCCACCTGTGATATGCTAATGTTAATAACGCCCCCCAAATCACGAAATTTTTATTATAAACGAAATACTAAACGAAAAAATACTAACGAAAATACTTAAATATTCACTAGAAATCTAGCAAAGTTGAAAGTAAAATTTATAAATCAAGAATACACGTGCTAGTTAGGACAAGCCGCAATTGTAACATTCAATTACTCACCACTTTCAATTAAATCATTATCACTAATTAAATCACAATTAAAAAAAAATAATGCAAAATAAATTGTAAGTTTATGTCTGATAACCTATTTAGATTAATAATAAATGAATTTTGAATTAATTAGCAACAACAATTGTGATAGTTTTTGAAATATTTCAAATAAAAATTGACATGTGGGTATCCCTGTAGAAAGAAAAATTCATGAAAAGAAAGTAAAGGCATTATAATTTTTACAGAAATAAAATTATAATAATTTTTTTTTCAGAAACTTGAAAAGTTGGTAGATTTTTTTCAAGGTAGTAGATTTGGGCCAGAAACTAAAAGGTGATAGATCTACCGAAAAGTTGGTAGAGTTATTAACGCTGGTTGTGTGTGAATATGCGTGCGATTATCGATACTCGACCAGCAGCGAATAGCAGACGAGCGTGGCCGTTTGTATAAAGGCCGGTCCAGACGCTCCGTTTTGCACAAAGTTTTGTCTGCGCAGTTCAACACGTTGGAGATAAAACGTTGCGTGTGGACAGGAAAACTGCGCAGTTTTGAGAACTGCGCGGAGACGGTACAGTAGCAGCGAAAACTGAGCTAAAGAGCATAGATCCACTGTGCAGACAAGTCGGCGCATGTGGACGGTAGCTCCGTTTTCCGATTCATTTTGCTCCTCAGTTTCTTTGTACGTGTTTATTTAATATATTATATCTCTATAATGAGCAACTTATATTATTATTAATAAATTCTCTATGTTGAGACCCAACAATTTTATTTGGCCTTAAAACTTATTATTTGGCCTTAAAACCATTTTTAAAATTTTGTTTCTAAAAGTAGATAATATTAAATTACATTAAGATTATGCTAAACAGTTTCTTAACAACACAGCATGCCAAAATTGACCAGAGTAGTACCTCCTCTATGACGATGTCACTAAAACTGTGCGAAATATATAGATATAACTACACCATGTGGACGCTCTACAAATTGCAACGTTTTCATTCCGTCTTAAGACTGCGCAGACAAAACGTTGTACAAAACGGAGCGTCTGGACCGGCCTTAATACTGAACACGGAACAATTTTGTCGAACGTATTTGTTTGTTTTAAATTAACAGAAATACATTATATAGCTCGTGATACCTACCGCCCCCTATATCGCCCCCCTGGCTACCTAGCGACTCACGAAACTACGTCATCGCCCACTGGGGGGGCGATATCGCCCACTTTGAGAAACGCTGATCTAGCCAATTCTGGGAGCATATTTTTAGCATTAACTCCAGAGTTTCTCAAATATCAAATTAAGATGGTTAGTTTTGAAATGCAACTTTTTGTAGAACTATACCAGAACATCCCAGGATAGTGAAGTTACGTGGGTCTGTAATCGACCATAGTTACGCTGGTGGTAATTCCTCATCCGTTTTGTTAGTAATGGAACGGATGACGCGCGATTTGTATTGCGGTTTGAAGTCTGGATTATCTTGGAACCAGCGAATTCAAATCGCGATTGACGTTGTAGAAGGAATTCGATATTTACATTCTCAAGGCCTAGTCCATAGAGATATCAAACTTAAAAACGTCCTGGTAACTACCAAAAATAAACAATATTTTGATGCTTACTAATTAGTTCCTTTATTTAGTTGGATATTAGTGATAGGGCAAAACTAACAGATTTTGGATTCTGTATACCTGAAGCCATGATGTCCGGTTCTGTGGTTGGAACTCCAGTACACATGGCTCCTGAACTACTTTCTGGTCATTATGATGCCACTGTAGATGTTTATGCGTTTGGTATTCTGTTTTGGTACATTTGTGCTGGTCAAGTCAAACTTCCAAACCATTTTGAACAGTTCCATAACAAGGAACAACTGTGGACCAGTGTTAGAAAAGGTAAACCATTCCAATTCACATAAGCATTTTATCTTTCGTGTTATAACAGATTGAATATAGAGATTACTCAAATTACTTTATTAAGTTAATAAATATTGTATAATAATTTTATTGTAGGTATAAGGCCGGAACGTTTGACACAATTTACTCATGATTGTTGGAATCTTATGCAACAATGTTGGGCAGCAGAGCCCAAGGAACGCCCCTTATTAGGCTACGTTCAGCCACAATTAGAGACAATCCAACGAATTTCATTAGAAACGCCAGGCAAGTGCCTTAAGTTAAATTCAACTCCTTTTCCGCTTTTCAATAGTCTCTCGACAAGTTGTTCTACCAGTACTAATAGTTTACCTAAATATAGACAAATTTTACAAAAAAATAATGACAATGAATCATTTTATACACACTATGATTTGATTCAATTACGAGAGTTTTAAGTTTTATTTTACTTACAATTTGTGGATAATTAAAAATTATTTGGGGGGAAATTTTAATGTAGTTTTCATTATTTCAGATGCCTAGACTGGAATACCCGTTTATTCTGTGTAACAATATGTATATTACCCGTGTTTTTTTTTATATATATATATTTTTATTTATACACATTTTTAATGATATTTTTACATATATTAAAACAATAAATTTAATGCTTCATTATTGTTACAACTGTTCACCTCCCACAATTCCATCGAAAAGAAAACAATTATACCAATAATAAAAAATTATTTTTGTAAGTATTTTCAGTCTAAAAAATGGTTTAATACACTTTATAAATTGAGCTTTTTCACAATTCTAAGTGAAATCTGTTTACTACAAAGAGATATCTTTATTATTTATATGTAAAACTTTCCAATCATCTTATTTTCTTCACATCCGTTTTCATATATATAAAATTTATTATCAAATTGCCTAAGTTAAACATAGAGACAAGCTTCTGATGTCATTATAAAATACTAAGAAAAATGATTCACTGGGAAGTTTGCCTATATGCATGATCTTGGACAAATTGTAAGAGAAAACTTCTAAAAAATAACATAAAATAAAATGCCTAGTTGGTGAATCATCAATGACGCATTAAGGTTTACCTAGAAGCAAGTTATTTTATGTTAAAACATAAAATATGAACATGATATACAAAAATTACATAAATATTTTCAAAAGTTATCCTAAACACCTCCAGTTATTGCCCTGATGATACAAAAAGTAAAATTATCATTTTATTTCCAAACAGATATTCATTGGAAAAAAAACTTTGCTTAGAGGAAATCATATGTACTAAGATATTTTCTATAAGCATTGCTTTAAAAAAAAAGGACTATATCGTTTTGAAAATAAAATTTGAATCAGGAACAAAATAAACAGTTTTAAACATTTAAAAACACAACAATTTTAATAAAAAATAGTTTATGACATTGAAGGATGAAAATTTTTGATAACTGTGAAAAAAACGTATATTGAAAGTATTGGTAAAATTCTTGAATTCAGTTATTGGCAGTGCATAAAATTGTTAATTTGTTCTTTCCAAAAATTTATCACGTTTAAGAGAATATGAAGAAAAACAGTTAATTATATAATATATGTAATTATATAACAATTTTTATATAGATGTATAAATAAGAAATTACGATAGAAAAAGGGATAAGAAAATAATATGGGAGAAAAGTAAAAGTTCCCAGAAGGTACAGAAAATAATACAATAAGAGAATTGACATAAAGTAACTTTTGGTATAAAACGCTTAAAAAAAATATTATAAAAAAATATAAGACATCTAAAAATTAATATACATAAACAGTCAATTTATAATAAAAATAATAATAAAATGGGCTGCAGCGCATAAAGCTAAATTCGATTACAAAAAAATACTTAAAAAAGTTAATAATAAAAAAATAATCAGTACAAATAGGAGAAAAAAAATTGTTTCTTAAAGATCACAACATTCGATGATTAATTTGTTTCAATTATTTTGATTAAGCTCTGCGGCTAATTCGTGCTATTTTATTGATCAGTATTTGGAGCTATAGTTAGTGTGACAGACAATCCGGAATCTTTAATAAGATTCACGATGTCTCCATGACTCAAATTCATGATATCAATGTGATTTACTGCAACAATGTAATCGCCTACACGTAATCTCCCACACCTTTCTGCAGGACTATCTTCTATTAAACGCCCTGAAAATGAAGAAACATAGATTAATATCATTCCAATAATTCATATTGAGAATGATTACCTATTGTCGATCCTACTTTATTAACAGAAGAAATAATTACAAACCCAAATCCTTCGTTTTCAGTGCGATTGACAACAACATCATAGGTTTGTTGGATTGGGCTAGCTATAGGTGTATGTATGGTCTGTTGTGGTAAATATTCAATTGGGTGGTTACTTTGAGAAAATGGGACGATCATAGGAGGATAATTTCGACGTCTCAAGACCAAGTGCACTTGGCCGCGTGTCGCTGCTTGATTCATCAATTGTACTACTTGCCTATGTGATGCTTTTAATACAGAAAAATTATCAACACTAACTATTTCATCACCAGAACGTATTCTGCCATCTAAGTCTGCTGCACCACCAACTACTATATGACCTACGGCCACCTGAAAACAATATGCAAATAAAAATACCTCCTTCCCCACATACCAGGGGTTCACAGCTAAAGTGATACACGTCATATTGTTGGAAATTTATTAATGTTTATCCAAATGTAACACATTTTCATTGTTTGAGTGGTGTTTAAATTATCATTTAAAATTATAATTGGCGTAACTTTATTTTAGCTTTGACAGCTTCAATTGAAATATTCTGAGCAATATTGGTATAAGTTGTATTTTACAGAGACTGTTTTGATTTATAGTAAACTAAAACTGTTTTTGTAACTATAAGCTAAGTAAAGATGACCGATAGAGAAAACGAATAGTTTTTGAAACTCAAGAGGACCTGGCGAGACAAGAACCAGTAAGGGATCAGCAGGGTAGAAGTGTAGAAACAAGAGGAGCAGCAAATCAAGTAACGAGAGGCAGAGAGAGAGCTAAGAGTGAAGAAGATTGGAAAAGAAATGTAAGAAAACAGACTAGAAATACAGGAAAGGAATATATCTCAGAAAAAGGTTAATTAATTGAAGAAAAAATATTTGCAAACAACGAATGTGGGTGTAACAGGAAATGCGGTAATAAAATAACAGAAAATTGTAGGAGAATATTACCCGATTTTTTCTAGAAATTGAAAGAAAAAAGTCAAAACAAAAAGCTTTTATATATTTTTCTATTTTCCGTCTGTAATGGACTCATAACAGCACTCATAATATGCGTGTGGTTATGACTAGGGATTGCAATCCGGAAAACCAGTTCCGGTAATTTTGTAATGAACGTTTACCTGATCCGGTACCAATATACCGGATCGGGTGATGCTAATTTTTGGTAAAATAATCGCGCTGTTGCATGATTTTGTACTTTAAATGCATGATGTACATGGCGCCACATGGTTTTTCCAAAACCAAAATTGATTTTGTTATAAGTAATGTATACTTTAAATAATTACCATATTTGCCGGAGTATAACGCGCACCTTTTTTCCAAAAAAATTGCCTCTAAAACATAGGCCCGCGTTATAGGCGCACAAAAAGTAGGTTAAACTTTAGGGTGCACCTTATACTGTATTAACATAATACTGTATTTATAGTAAGTTGATTAAACTAAATAGTTATAAACTCATTATTGTAATGCCATTCATTCAGACAGATTCATCATGATGTCTGTCATAAGCATAAGAATAAGACTTGTTAGCATGTTCAAATACCTAATTGTTGTGATCTCAGTAGATTAAGTAAAGTTTATTATGTCAGATTTAATAAAGTTAAATACTAAAATTCTATCTATGAAGTTTAACTAGTTACCTACACTGTACTAGATTTGTAATTGTTTGTCTAATTATAAATGCGTGTGTGGGTGTGTGTGTAAACTACCTATATAATACACTCACTCGATTATCCTGGAAACAGTCAATAGAAAATTATCCTGATTAGATTAACCGGATTTCTATCGCTCCCCCGGATCTGGTCGGATCGATGGAAATCCGGTCGGATTGAAAATGACACCGGATTGCAATCCCTAGTTATGACTCGCCATGAAGTGCGGTACATGAAGTGCGGTACAATTTTCTCAATATGTATCGGAGATTTTTTTATTTAGAAATGGCATAAAAGGGCGCAAAATAGATAAAATACTATAAAAAAAAACTCGTTCGTAAGGCGTTTTTCAGCACTTGTCCATTAGAAAACTCCTCGCTACGCTCGTCGTTTTCCAAACTTGGACGTGTGCTGTAAAATCGCGCTTACTGAACTCGTCCTTTAACACAAAAATACAACATGGGCGTCCACGCAACATGTTAAAGGCTCCCAAAAGTATCAAATACTTTTTAAAAACCTTTTGCATAAGAGTTGAAAGACTTTACAAAATTCTTCAGCAAGTAGGTGATGATCGAGGAAAACATATTTTAATAAACAAAAGTGACGATAATGATGTATTGAAACATATTTGAATTATACTGCCTTTCAAAAATAGAACACCAAGTATTTATTGGACGCTTTTAATGAAATTTACAGAATTTGCTCATGCAAATGAACCTTGAACCAAAAAATGAACAAAATGGGTTCATCAAAATGAACCCATTGCTGGGGATTAGTTTACGGAATAAAATTCCAAATGAGGAAATCAGAAGAAGAACGCAATTAACAGATGTTAGCGAAAGAGTAGCGCAGCTAAAATGGAGATGGGCTGGCCATATTGCAAGACAGAACACAGAGAGATGGACATACAAATTAACAGCTTCGAGACCAAGAGAGTGCAAAAGAAGTGCTGGACCTGACCTCAAAAAAGATGGCGGGATGATTGCTGGGAAACATCCAGAAGATTGCTGGGAAAACTGGATGAGGACTGCCATGGACAGGCAGGAATAGAAAAATATGAATGGGCTGGCCATAATGCAAGACAGAGCACAGAGATATGGACATACAAATTAACAGCTTGGAGGCCAAGAGAGTGCAAAAGAAGTGCTGGACCTGACCTCAAAAAAGATGGCGGGATGATTGCTGGGAAACATCCAGAAGATTGCTGGGAAAACTGGATGAGGACTGCCATGGACAGGCAGGAATAGAAAAATATGAATGGGCTGGCCATATTGCAAGACAGAGCACAGAGAGATGGACATACAAATTAACAGCTTGGAGACCAAGAGAGTGCAAAAGAAGTGCTGGACCTGACCTCAAAAAAGATGGCGGGATGATTGCTGGGAAACATCCAGAAGATTGCTGGGAAAACTGGATGAGGACTGCCATGGACAGGCGGCAATAGAAAAATATGAATGGGCTGGCCATATTGCAAGACAGAACACAGAGAGATGGACATACAAATTAACAGCTTGGAGGCCAAGAGAGTGCAAAAGAAGTGCTGGACCTGACCTCAAAAAAGATGGCGGGATGATTGCTGGGAAACATCCAGAAGATTGCTGGGAAAACTGGATGAGGACTGCCATGGACAGGCAGCAATAGAAAAATATGAATGGGCTGGCCATATTGCAAGACAGAACACAGAGAGATGGACATACAAATTAACAGCTTGGAGGCCAAGAGAGTGCAAAAGAAGTGCTGGACCTGACCTCAAAAAAGATGGCGGGATGATTGCTGGCAAACATCCAGAAGATTGCTGGGAAAACTGGATGAGGACTGCCATGGACAGGCAGGAATTGAAAAATATGAATGGGCTGGCCATATTGCAAGACAGAACACAGAGAGATGGACATACAAATTAACAGCTTGGAGGCCAAGAGAGTGCAAAAGAAGTGCTGGACCTGACCTCAAAAAAGATGGCGGGATGATTGCTGGCAAACATCCAGAAGATTGCTGGGAAAACTGGATGAGGACTGCCATGGACAGGCAGGAATTGAAAAATATGAATGGGCTGGCCATATTGCAAGACAGAACACAGAGAGATGGACATACAAATTAACAGCTTGGAGGCCAAGAGAGTGCAAAAGAAGTGCTGGACCTGACCTCAAAAAAGATGGCGGGATGATTGCTGGCAAACATCCAGAAGATTGCTGGGAAAACTGGATGAGGACTGCCATGGACAGGCAGGAATAGAAAAATATGAATGGGCTGGCCATATTGCAAGACAGAACACAGAGAGATGGACATACAAATTAACAGCTTGGAGGCCAAGAGAGTGCAAAAGAAGTGCTGGACCTGACCTCAAAAAATATGGCGGGATGATTGCTGGGAAACATCCAGAAGATTGCTGGGAAAACTGGATGAGGACTGCCATGGACAGGCAGGAATAGAAAAATATGAATGGGCTGGCCATAATGCAAGACAGAGCACAGAGAGATGGACATACAAATTAACAGCTTGGATGCCAAGAGAGTGCAAAAGAAGTGCTGGACCTGACCTCAAAATGATGGCGGGATGATTGCTGGGAAACATCCAGAAGATTTCTGGAAAAACTGCATGAGGGCTGGACTGAACTGCATGGACAAGCAGGAATAGAAAAATTTGAAAGGGGCCTCCTCCTACATTCACGAGTGGATGAGAACAGGCTGATAAGAAAAAGAAATGAACCATGATGATCCAAAAATCAATTGTTTTGGTTATTAAATGGCACTTTTTCTCGATTTCAACATTACGAAGAGCTGCAGATTTTTTGATGTATAGTATAATCTCGGTAATTCGGCCGTTGGTTAATCGAACGACACGTCCAGTAATCCGGCGGTCTGGAGACTGCTCGCGCCCTCCACCCCCCCCAATCTTTCTTATAATCCGGCGGTTGTCTGGTCCCATATGTGTCGGATTATCGAGAGTATACTGTAATTGCTTCTAATATCCAAGTAGCCTCTGAGTAGTTTGACGTTTCAGTTTGTAAAACTTAAGATGCCCTATGTTCGTCATCGTGCACAATATCATCATCTAAGTGATTTTGAAGGGGGTCGAATTATTGGAGTTTTTCGGTTCGTGCTATTGCTGAAAGAGTAGGCCGTAGTGTATCGGTGATAGTTCGCTCCTGGTCTAGATGGTCCAGAGCGTTAGGGAATCGACGTAGACTTGGATCAGGACGTCCAAGAAGCACCACTGAGCGTGAAGATCGAGCTCTTCGCCTTACAACATTAAGGAACAGATTTACTACGCCGCGTGCATTGGGAAATGACTGGTTGGCTCTAAATGGCCATTTGCCATGGGCCTTAGGGAAAGACAACATTGGACTCATGAATTGAATAACATTATCTTCAGCGATGAGTCTCGGTTCTGTTTATGGGCTCATGATGGTCGCAAAAGAATGAGAGGTCGACGCGGTGAACGCAGAATTTTACTATTTGCTGTTGAAAGACATACGGCCCTACACACTGAGTTATGGTTTGGGGGGCGATAGAGTCTGGTAGTCGACCTCCTCTAGTTTTATTTTAGAAGTCTTAACGCGATTCGGATTATTGACAAAATTTTACAGCCACTGTTAGTGCTCTATGTAAATGTCTTGCAGAACCCCATTTTCAGCAAGATAACACTCGGCATCACACAGCGGCCATTACACGACAGTTTTTTTGATAGTGCCGAAATCAATTTGTTACCTTGGTCATCTCGATCTCCAGATCTATCGCCGATAGAACATAATTGGGATATGATAGGTGTTAGAATAAGTAACTTACAGCGCCCCGATAACACTGTAATGGAATTTAGAGGTCAAATTAGCGAAGTTTGAGACACCCGCGTAGCCCTTTTAGGGTCGGATCTCATGGATAGTTGTGGTAATGGTCAAATTTATATTGCAACCCTGGCTTTAGAATTCCTTGACCGCATATATAACACTTGCGACAAATCGACAAAAAACTTATGTATACAATATAACGAATGAATATCTGACACATTGGCGACATCATCTTTAAACATTTGTCTCTGGGTGACATTCTGATAAGATAAATATAAACAACAATATATACGTGGTCTGTTAGAAAAGTATCCGACCTTATTTTTTATTTTGAAAACCTGATGGATTTGAATCAAGCGCGCTTGCATGAGCCGACCTTGAACCTTCGTGCGCATGCGTGAATTTTTCCCCGCCTGTAGATAATGCATGTCAAATGCATATGCAAGTAAAATGACGACAAGTGAAATGAGGGATGTCCTACGTCGCCTACGTGATGCTGTGCGGCGCCAGCGACTGGAGTTGTGGTCATCAGGAAATTGGCGAACCTATCACGACAGTGCTCCAGCACATTCTTCGCACTTGGTTCACATTTTTTTGGCGAAAAAACTCCTCTGGTTCGACAGGCTCCCTACTCTCCTGGTATGCCCCCCTGCGACTTCTGGCTATTCCCCAAAGTCAAGTGGCGATTGAAAAGACCGCGATTTCAGACAAGAGAGGACATTATGGCTGCAACGACAGCCGAGCTAAAGTCGATTCCAAAAGAAGCTTTTTCGGAATGCTTCCAACAATGGCGGCACCGCTGGGAGAAGTGTGTGGAGTCCCAAGGGGACTACTTTGAGGGTGATTAGGTTTCGAACGCTCCAGGTATGCCAGTTTTTTTACCGGCGAAAGGTCGGATACTTTTCTAACAGACCACGTACATATTTGTAGACCAATTGAACCATCTAATAGCTGGTTCTCTCCGAAGTTTCCCTCAGAATATCTGGCAATGTACGAGTCTCATTCGGTAAAGCGAATGATTAGACGCATTGGGGTCGAAACTGCCTCAACCTATTCTCAAACTTTAAATGGGTGAGATCTGCGGCTTGCTTAGATGTGAAGCCGCGAGAATTCTTATCGGATCACGAGTGCCAAGTGGGCCATTTTTTGTAAGCAGAACTGGCGTTGTGGCATGAACCAAGCGCAGAGTTAAAGATCCCAAATCAAAGCATATGGGACACCATGAAAGGCGTTGGTAACTTAAGACAGCAGGACGGTGGTCATGGAAGTCGGAATCCTCTAAGGAGTGTGTAACAACTCACCTGCCGAAGTTACTAGCCCTGAAAATGGATGGAGCTGAAGCGTTGTGCTTATACTCTGCCGTCAGCGGCATGTGCGGCGTCCGAGCGAAGGGGCTTCATGAATCCCTGACGAATATTAAATGGCAGTCACTCTCATTACTTTCTTCTAAAAAAACTAGAGGAGACCGACTACCATACGCTATCGCCCCCCAAACTATAACTCCCTGTGTAAGCAACGTATGCCTTTCAAAAGCAAATTGTAAAATTATGCGTTCACCGCGTCGACGTCTCACTCTTCTGCGACCTTAATGAGCCCATAAACAGAACCGAGACTCACCGCTGCAGATAATGTTAAGGGGTCCAATATTGTCTTTCTCTGCACCAATCAAGTCTTGCTCTGCGATGCTGCGGAGTAAGTGGTAGACACAATTGTGGACGGTAGTATCTAATACCAAATTGCAGATTCTTCTGTAAACAGTAGCCCTGGATACTCTTTGGGCCATTTAGAGCCAACCAGTCATTTCCAAATGCCCGCGACGTTTTAAATCTGTCCCTTCAAGTTGTAAGGCGAAGAGCTCGATATTCACGCTCAGTGGTGCTTCTTGGACGTCCTGATCCAAGTCTACGTCTAGCAGCATACTATCACCGATACACTACGGCATTCCCTTTCAGCAATAGCACGAACCAAAAAACTCCAATAATGCGACCTCCTTCAAAATCACTTATTGTTAGATGATGATATTGTGCACGATGACGAACATGGGGCATCTTAAGTTTTACAAACTGAAACGTCAAACTACTCAGAGGATACTTGGATATTAGAAGCAATTACAGTATAATCTCGATAATCCGACACATATTGGACCAGTCAACCGCCGGATTATAAGAAAAAGTGGTGGGAGGTAAGAGCGCGAGCGCTCTCCAGACCGCCGGATTACTGGACGTGTCGTCCAATTAACCAACGGCCAAATTACCGAGATTATAGTGTACATTAAAAAATCAGCAGCTCTTCATAATGTTGAAATCAATAAAAAGTGCCATTTAATGCGTCTCGGCGATGAGCGCAGAAGGATTGGGCGTGGGCCCGACTGGAGCCGTCGCCAGTGCAGATCATGGTGGTAGTAGCAAATACTCCAGCGAGGCTCTGCAGGACTGATGTGGAGAAGGGTTCCGTGTGAACAGCTATTTTGCACACGAGTCAGTCGATCCTAAGGCCTAGGCTAAAGCCGATGTTGATGCATGTTGTTTTTCGATATAAAGGCGCATTGCGAGATTCCGTCTCGATCGATAAGAGAGGAATGAAATACCCCAAGTCGATATTGATAACCTGATTTCTACCATGTCTCGACATGTTAATGAGTGCTTGGGAAATCGTGGAGGCCCACAACACATTATTAATTTTTATTAATTTTTCAAGTAGATTTTTAGATCATCGATGTAAATATGTAAATTTCATTGAAATCGTGCAATAAATACTTGTTAAATTTAAAGCTAAAAAGCCGAAAATGATACAGAAAAGAAAAAAAAAAACAGAAATTTTCGATTTGGATCCAGCAAAGATGTCCTTAAAAATTAAAAATTATAAATCTCGAAACGCGTCCACAGATGGCTATCCACTTAAGGTATCGGAAAGACATGAGCTTAAAAACAATGTTATTTTTATGGTTTTTGTTGAGTGCCACGAAGGTGGACTGAATATACGCTATAAAATAACTTACAAATTTCATTTGAGATTTGTTTTGGTAGTCCTAAAAAGACTCAATAATTGTTATAGAGCTCCGGACAGGCTGAATATATTTATATATTCAGGCTGTGTTCCGTTTGTTTTAAGTTTGTATGATTTTCTATAACGTATGATGGTTTCATCAATTCTAGCATATAAACCATATTAGTATGTATCAACATTTGATTTGGAGAGGCACTACTCTTTCGAAAATTCAGTACATCTGTGTCCATGGGCGTAGCCAGGGGGGTTTTGGGTGTTCCAAAATATAACACAAATATTATATTGAAATAAGGAGGGACGAGCTGAGACGACGCGCTTCAAGAGAGCATGGTAGATGTGGAGTTTAGGAACCCTTGTGTGTCAGTTTTAGAAAGTAAATTGGTGCATTTCTATTATTGTATTTTCTTAAAACTCGGAACAAAAAAATTCGAAATCATACAAGAGTTCACGTACCTGGGCGTCAAAGTAAATGCAAAAAATGACTACAGAGCTGAAATAGTAAAGAGAATAATGCTCGGTAACAGGTGCTACAACGCACTACGAAAACAACTAGCAAACCTTAGCATTACTACAAAGACGAAGATTGTCATATACAAGACTCTAATACTGCGGTTAGAATGGGCAGGACATGTAGCAAGAGCCCTGAAAACAGCGTACCGAAGAGGGTATTAGACGCCCAACTACAGGGAGGATGAAAAAGATGCAGACCAAAACTCAGATGGGAAGACGAAGTAACAGAAGACGCATCAAAGTTAGGACTTCGGGGCTGGAGAGGACTAGCACAAAACAAGGACGAATGGAGGAAGACACTTTGGGAGGCCAAGACCCGCACTGTAGCGCCACAAATGATGATGATAATTCACCTTGTGTAGGCACGGTCGTCAGTGTTGTATGAATCACAGTGGAAGCTTGTACACATACGCGGCGGAGCTATGGTACGGCACCGCCGCCGTATGCACTGTATCTGTCGTTCGGCGCGCCGCGTCTATGCACGGTGTGATTTTCATCAGTGTTGCATCGCAGTCTATGTCTACTCAAATTTGTGCAATATTCAGAAATTGCTAAAAACTTCTAGATTAAAAATTTCCTGTTCGCACTTATTATTACAATAATATTATTCGCACTTATATTACAAATTACGCCGATTTTGGATAATAGAAAAAGCTAGCAAAAAACACATCTATATCTATTACCCTGAAGTTTGGATAAAAGTTAAGAAGAGCAAAGAAAAATGCATTTGAAGAAATGAAAAGAAGCCAATTTTTATCTATAAAACAACTAGAAAATGCAATACAAAACCGCAACAAAATTTAAGGAGTGATAATTTTAATTGGCTAAATATTATATGGTTTGGATTAGAAAAGGTCACTCCATTTAGTGTTCACTGTTTCATTTAGAGTCTCCTTTAATTTAGGAGACTCTAAATGAAACAGTTGAATTTGATGTAGTTTGTTTGAAAAAATACAGAAAAGGTAAAACACACGTCACCTTACCTGCTCAAGACTTATGCTTGTTGCCAATAAGAAGAACTGTAACCTCTCAGAAACACAGGAAAATATCCTGCTGGAACAGCAGAGCTCTTGCAAAATGTACAGAACGTGGTAAGGGGCTAAGGCTCTCAATTTACTACAATGAGCGTCTAAAGGTAAGTGAGGAAGTTAAATATTTAAGTATAACCCTGGATGCCAAACTGACATGGAATCAACACCTTAAGAAAGTCACCAACAAGTGTAAAAATTAATGATGACCAAAAGAACACTTATTCAGCCAACGAATCCTATCTCCAGCCTCCTCGCGGCACTCCCTGGGCAATGCAACGATGTTGTAGCAAATAGAGAGGGGTGCCTGGCGAATCTCCGGCGCCATAAAACGGGAACCACTTGGCTAAGAGAAGGAAAACTCCGATAGAAAACCAGGGTAGGTTTGCATGCCTAAAGGTGGCAGCCCCACCGGCGAACTAGGGTACTGAAGGTTGAAGCCTACATATCCGAAAACAAATTATCACCGAAACTTCAACCAAGAAAATTAACCGAACGGATCTACGATACACGACCTTTAGCATGAAAACACGGACACGAATTGGATGATGGAATGTCAGAACGATGTTTGAGGGAAGCAGACTCGCACAATTTGCACAAAACATACAGCAATACAACATCAACATCCTTGGAGCGAAACGCGCTGGAACGGGTTTGGTGTAACCAAATCAAGCAACGGAATGACATTCTTGTATTCTGAACAAGAAAATGAAGATGACGTACATGAGCACGGGGTAGGATTTCTTCTAAGCCAGCAAGCCAAGCACGCACTTCTTGAATGGAGACCAGTGACAGAGCGAATTATACTAGCCAGATTCAATACGAGGGCCAGAAAACTGGCAATTGTACTATGCTACGTACCCACAAAAGCAGCGGAGACAGAAGTCAAGGAATCATTCTACGGGAAATTGTCAGAAACTTTCTTGACAATCCTGAAACAAGACATTGTCATATTAATGGGAGATTTCAATGCACAGCTAGGAATCAACAACGTTGGTCTAGAAAATATCATGGGAACACATGGAATCGGAAACTGTTCGGACAATGGACAAAAGTTCATTGACTTCTGCAGCCAACAGAATTTGGTAGTAGGTGGAACACTCTACCCGCATAAACGATGCCACAAGGTCACATGGATATCCCCCGACGGCCACACCCAGAACCAGATCGACCAAATTGCTATTAGTCGAACATGGCGAGACTCGCTTCTTCAAGTAAGGAACAAGCGAGGAGCCGACATTGACAGCGACCACCACCTATTGCTGAGGGAAATAAGACTTAAAGTTGCAGTCCTTCCCAAACAATTAAACCGCACCAGCAAAAGGTACAACGTTAAAAAGCTAAAACACCCAGAGATTAGAGCCCAATACACCGAGGAGCTAAGAACGATAACAGCTAAAACAAATTTGCAAAATGTGGGAATAGAAGAGATATGGCACCAGATAAAGACCAACTTTACTGAAACCAACAACACTGTACTAGGTTTTACCGAGAAAGGCATCAAGGACTGGATGTCGCCAGAAACATGGAAGATAATCGCCAACTGAAAGCTTTTAAAAAAGAGAATCTTACAAACCCATTGCCCATTGGATAAAGTTCTACTAAAAGAATTATATAAGCAGCCTCGACTTAACATCAAGCGGAGTGTAAGATCGGATAAAAGAACGTGGGTGGACAATATTGCCGAAACTGCTCAACGCGCCGCTAACCAAAATAACCTGAAAGAATTGTATAAATCCACCAAGCTGCTGTCGAACAAGAAAACTACAAAAACAAAGCCAATCAAAAGATGGGAAGCTACTGGTTACAACAGAAGAATACTCAACAGATGGCAGGAACATTTCCAGGAGATACTCACAGGAATAACTCAAGAACAAAACAACAACGCAAACCATCATGCAACACGGGCACAACTAAACAAAACCTCCAACCAGAGCAGAGATAAGCAAGGCCATTAAGGAACTAAAGGACAGGAAAATTCCAGGCATCAACAACATCATATCTGAAATGATGAAAGCTAACTGCATGACCACGACCGAAATGCTGGCACCTATAATAAATAAAATCTGGGAATCCGAAACAGTATCGAAAGAATGGAACAATGGCCTTCTGATAAAGCTCCCCAAAAAATGAGACCTGAGCGATTGCAACAACTGGAGAGGCATAACACTATTAACAACTGCATCGAAAATACTTTGCAAAATAATACTCACCCGAATGAGCAAAGCAATTGAACCTACGTTGAGAGAAGAGCAGGCGGGTTTCAGGCCGGGAAGATCCTACGTAGACCAAATCAATACGTTGCGGATTATAACAGAGCAAGCAGTAGAATGGCAAACCACGGTATTTCTATTATTCGTAGACTTTCAAATAGCTTTTGATACTATTAAATGGGAAAGCATTTGGGCGGCTTTAGACCGGAGAGGCGTCCCACCCAAAATAGTAAACATCATAAAAGCATCGTATGCGGACTACTCTTACAACGTGGTACACGAAGGGAATCTCTCAGAAGCGGTCAAAGTGTCTGCTGGTGTCCGACAGGGTTGCTTGTTGTCCCCGCTTTTATTCCTAATAGTACTAGACGAGGTCATGACGAGCGTTACAATACAGCCTCGAGGAATACGCTGGGGACTATCAAGCAGGCTAGAAGATCTCGTCTACGCCGATGATATCTGCCTCATGTCCCATACATTCACCGACATGATGGACAAAACAGCTAAGCTACAACAAGAAGCTGAAGAGATACGCCTGCACATAAACACCAAAAAAACAGCGGATATGCGGATTGGCGCTACCACTAGCAGGGACATACAAGTAAACGGCGTAACAGTAAAAAGATGCGAACAGTTCTGCTACTTGGGCAGCATCATAGCAGTGGATGGAGGGGCCGACCTAGACATCGCCAGAAGAATCAACAAAGCGAAGGGAGCGTTCGCCCAACTAAATAACGTTTGGAGCTCTTCAATACTTTCCCGTAAAACGAAACTCAAACTATATAAGAGTAACGTCAAATCCATCCTGTTCTACGGCAGTGAGACGTGAAAAGTAACTAAAAGCAGCACAAACAAACTGCAAGTTTTCGCAAACTGATGTTTGAGACGGATTCTTAGAATCCGATAGCCTGAAGTGATATCGAACCACGATCTGCTTCGTTCTACAAACCAACTTCCAGTAGACGTTGAAATAAAGAGAAGAAAGTGGAACTGGATTGGACCCTCCCTATGGCGCAATCCACAAAACATTGCAAAACAAGCGTTGGACTGGCATCTCCAAGGCAGTAAGCGAAAGAGAGGAAGGCCAAAAACAACATGGCGACGCACAATTGAAGCCGAAATCACCTCCACCGGAAAATCGTGGAATGAGTTGAAGGTCGTGGCTCGAAATAGAGTCAGATGGCGACAATTGGTAGAAGCCCTATGCCCCACTGGGGGAAACAGGAACTAAGAGAGAGAGAAAGAAAATAACACTTAAACACTCAAAGACAAAACAAAAACGAAACAAAGACGCCAGTGCAAAGTAGAACGGGTACACCAAGAATACAAACACAAGACAACTTGGAACAAGTAAACGACTTCAAGTATCTGGGCGCAAATATCAATAGCAAAGGCCCGGAAGACGCGGAAATTAGAGCCAGAGTGATGATGGCAAATAAAGCGTATTTCTCATTGGCGAATGTACTCAAGTCCAATGTGATACAGAGAGACACAAAAATTACGGTGTACAAAACAATCATCCGACCAATACTCACGTACGGCTGCGAAGTGTGGATCCTCACCGTAAAGAACGAAGCAAAAATCGACGCGTTCGAGATGAAAATATTAAGAAGGATCGTAGGATCAGTACGGGAAAGTGAAGAATATAGGAGGCGATACAACAAGGAGGTATATCAGACCCTTGAAGACCAACCAGTGACGATATACGTGAAACTGCAGCGCCTCTGGTGGGCAGGCCACATTATAAGAATGCCAGATGGTAGAATGCCCAAAAGAATTCTAAACGGCCGATTGGAGGGGAAAAGGCCGATAGGAAGACTAAGAAAAAGATGGGAGGATGAAGTAGACTACGACGCCAGACGAATCCTTACACTAAGAAGATGGACGGATGTGGGAGAGGGAGGAACGGAGGAGGAAACTAGGGGAGACCAAGGCTCAAATTGGCCTGTAGCGCCAGAAGAAGAAGAAGAAAAGAACACTTGCAAATCATAGGGACTAAAAGCATGGTATACTGGTTATAAACCACGGTAGTTAGACCCATTCTGACATATGTTTCCACGGTATGGTGGACCAAACTGAGCAAAAACAGGCCATAAAGGTATTATCTAATGTTCCAAGACTGACATGCTTAGCAATTACGGGATCGTTAAAAACCGCACCAACTGCAGCTCTAGAGTGTATGACAGGATTTCTTCCCCTAGATATCTTCATCATGGGTGTGGCAAGAATAGGAGCCTTCAGATACAGGTTAGGTTTTGGCACTTGGGAGACTCTGGCGAGGTCAGGGTACACCACGATAACGAATGTAATATCAGAGCCAAACCTCAATATTGGGGACTCAATGCCGAAAAGATCATTCGATCTACCCTTCAAAACACAAATACGTTGGACAGAAGACAAGAAAACAATGAAAGCAAAAACAGGCCATAAAGGTATTATCTAATGTTCCAAGACTGGCATGCAATTACGGGATCGTTAAGAACCGCACCAACTGCAGCTCTAGAGTTTATGATCCTTCTTCCCCTAGAAATCTTCATCATGGGTGAGGCAAGAATAGGAGCCTTAAGATTACGCTGTAATGGCACTTGGGAGACTCTGGCGAGGTCAGGGTCCACCACGATTACGAATGTAATATCAGAGCCAAACCTCAATATTAGGGAAGACTCAATTCTGAAAAGGTTATCATTCGATCTACCCTTCAAAACACAAATACGTTAGACAGAAATCACATGTCAAGGTGGGCTGGACTGGTATACAGACGCCTCCAAAAAGGGCAGTGGAACTGGCGGAGGAATCTATGGACCATCCCTGAGGTACAGCTTATCTCTGCCCCTGGGATCACATACCACGACATTCCAAGCGGAAATACACGCCATCGCGATCTGTGCCCGTGAAAATCTAGAGGTGTAGAAACACAAAGTCAAGCTGCCATAAATTCCATTAAATTAAAACTAACAAGGACCCTGTCAACTCGTCATCACCGATTTGGCCCAAATTTACAGTATATGTAGGGCTTGACTATAAATGAATGTGACGCAAGCGGGAGGGCCAGAAGGTCACAAGCAGATCTGTCAGAAGCAGATCACAATTTTGGCCGGCCTACTCACAGGATATTACCCTCTACGAAAACATCTGCACAAAATGGGGATCTGAAATAAGGAACCACTGTTATGCTATAAAGAGGATGAAAGGCTATGCTATGAAGAGGATGAAAGACTATGCTATGAAGAGGATGAAAGACTATGCTATGAAGAGGATGAAAGACTATGCTATGAAGAGGATGAAAGACTATGCTATGAAGAGGATGAAAGACTATGCTATGAAGAGGATGAAAGACTATGCTATGAAGAGGATGAAAGACTATGCTATGAAGAGGATGAAAGACTATGCTATGAAGAGGATGAAAGACTATGCTATGAAGAGGATGAAAGACTATGCTATGAAGAGGATGAAAGACTATGCTATGAAGAGGATGAAAGACTATGCTATGAAGAGGATGAAAGACTATGCTATGAAGAGGATGAAAGACTATGCTATGAAGAGGATGAAAGACTATGCTATGAAGAGGATGAAAGACTATGCTATGAAGAGGATGAAAGACTATGCTATGAAGAGGATGAAACCTCTCATATAATATTCCATTGCAAAACAATTGCACGTAGGAGACACGAGGTTAGCATTACAGCAAATGAGATCCCATGAAGAACATGGCACATAGACTCCTAGACCTAATACAAGAGCCGAATCTATTTACATGAAGGGAACATTGTGGGGAAATACAATAGGCCAGTAGGCCACAATGGCTTTTAGGGCTTACTGCCGTGGGGTTACATTGGTTGTTAAAAAACCAATACCTCAGAATAATAGACTGGAAAGATTTACCACAGATATATCGCGGATTTTATAAAACTTACAAAACCTACAAAACTGTGAACTCGTTCATCCCGGAAGGTACAAGAAGAAAAAAACGACGAAGAAAACGTTGAAATTTTCAGGGCAATATTGGTGTCAGTCACATATTTTTTGGAAGATTTAAAAAAAGAAAACAATTTTCAAAGATTCTAATAAAGTTTCTATATACAAGGTGGGCCATTGAAAACGAAACAGAGGGATTTTCAGATAGTTAAAGATGGTTTCTTAATAAACGCTCGGACACGTCAAATTTGTTTGTAATTTGTTTGTGTTGTTTGTAATAATTTGTAGCCAAATCGCTTAACCCCTTAGCGCTGGGACCACAAACCCTAAAATTTTAAATGGCACGGTGGGGTAAATTATACCTCATTTGAAAGCCCGTTTAGCTCTGACAACGGGGCCCTGTCAACTCGTCATCACCGATTTGGCCCAAATTTACAGTATATGTAGGGCTTGACTATAAATGAAAGTGACGCAAGCGAGAGGGCCAGATGGCCAAGCGTTAAAAAACTCGAACCAGCCCACAATCGAACCAGCGATCATCGCACTATGAACCCGAGCTCTTACCGCTGCGCTGCCCGGCCATTGATATTTATGCTAACATAGCGGGCTTATGAGTTGGCGTTGCTTATGAGTTTTTTAACGCTTGGCCATCTGGCCCTCCCGCTTGCGTCACTTTCATTTATAGTCAAGCCCTACATATACTGTACATTTAGGCCAAATCGGTGATGATGAGTTGACAGGGGCCCCTTGTGAATACTAGACGGCTAACATTTTCTAAATCTATCGATTTGTTCTCGAGATTATTTGGAGACGAAGAGGTGCTATGGAATGGCCATATTTAAGTCACCTGTTTAAGTCATCTGGACTTTTTCTTGTGGGGTCACCTGAAGAGTATAATTTATGCAAAAGAACCAGAGTCTCTGGAAGAGTTACGTCGGCGCATAAAATGTAAGGAAGGACAAGACCACAGGGAACAAAGACATTACAGAAAGATGGTCAAGCATCGTAGATGCGTTAAGAGGAGCTGGAGACATCATTGGGTACAAACCCAATGAGAGAAAAGAATGGATATCTGATGCGACTTGGAAATTAATCCAAGACCGCCGAAACTTAAAGCAACAAATAAACTGTGCTGAAGATAAAGACAAACAAAGGCTATCCCAGATTTACAATGCAGCCGATAAGCAAGTGAGAAAGAGTGCTAGAACTGATAAGAGGAAATGGCTAGCTGATATGTGTGGCAATATAATGGCAACCCGAGCGCAATTAGCTGTTGACAGCATGAACACCAAGGAAACATATCGCCTGACACGGAAGCTCACAAACACAGGCTACCCCCTCAGAACGACCAATACGCACGACGAACGGCAAGCTATGCACAACCGAGGCACAGCAAATAACCCGCTGGACAGAACACTTCCAAGAGCTCCTAAACACACCGTTGGAAGAGGTACCACAGAGTCCTATGACACCAAGCGGAAACAGAAGATTTAGAGACGACCCGCCAAGCATAGAGGAGGTGAAAGCCGCCATCAAACACCTTAAAAATGGCAAGGCGCCTGGCGCTGACGAGACATACTCGGAGATGTTTAAAATAGACATAAAGGGAATCACCGAGATTATAACACCTATAATTCGAGAAGCATGGGAAACAGAAGTAATACCATCCACGTGGAAAGAAGGCCTAATTATCAAACTTGCGAAAAAAGGAGACCTGAGTCTATGCTCCAATTGGAGAGGAATAACTCTTCTTAACACCATTAACAAATTAGTATCCAAAATAATTCACGACCGGATCAGCACTGTGGTTGAACCGACACTACGCAAGGAGCAAGCTGGATTCAGGCCTGGCAGGTCCTGTACCGACCAGATAAATACCCTCAGAATCATCGTTGAACAGTCGGTCGAGTGGCAGTCACCACTCTATCTACTGTTCATCGACTTCAAGCAAGCGTTCGATAGTGTGGACAGGGAATTTATGTGGATAATACTAGCCAGCTACGGGGTGCCTACAAAGTACATAAACATAATCAAATTACTATACAAAGAAGCAAACTGCATGGTAATCCACCAACAACAACGCGGCACACCTTTCACAGTGCATTCGGGAGTAAAACAAGGATGCACGCTCTCCCCACTTCTGTTTACCATAATCTTAGACTGGGTCATGAAGAAAGCAAATAAAAAAACAAGGGGAATTCGATGGACGTTCGTGAGGCATTTAGAAGACCTAGATTTTGCCGATGATATCTGTCTCTTGTCCCACACCAAAGTAGATATGGAAAAAAAGTTGGAGGCTCTCAAAAAGTACGCAATGCAGGTGGGAATGAAAATCAATGTCGATAAAACCAAGCTGATAAAGATCAATGCGACAGCCCCCTGCAACCTGGAGATAGATGGCAGGCAAGTACAGGTAGTAGATAGTTTTTGCTACCTTGGAAGCCTTATTTCACAGAATGGTGGTGCTGATAAAGACGTAAAACAACGGACACAGAAGGCGGGACAGGCATTCGGAATGTTTAACAATCTGTGGAATTCAACAAAAACTTCCCGTAACTTAATTATCCCGTAATCCCGTAAGCTCCAAATTTTCAAATCTAATGTAGTATCAGTTCTTCTTTACGGTAGCGAAACGTGGAAAGTGACTACCACCATAGTATCACAACTTCAGGTATTCATGAACAAGTGTCGGAAGAATACTTAAAATATTTTGGCCCAATACCATAGCAAATATTGAACTTTAGAAAAAAGCAAACATCTTGTCTTGAAACCCAAATAAGAAGAAGGAAGTGGAAATGGATCGGCCACACACTTAGAAGGCCGGAGGGGCATATTGCAAAAGAAGCTCTTGACTGGAACCCCCAAGGTTCACGAAAGAGAGGCCGCCCAAAAATCACGTGGCGGCGGACAGTCGTACAGGAAGCCAGGGCAAGCGGAAAAGAGTGGCGCGAGGTAAAGGCCCTGGCTCAGAATAGAATCAGATGGAGAGCGTTTGTTGATGCCCTATGCTCCCACGATGAGTAAAGGAAATGATGATGATGATGATAAAATGTAAGAGAACGTTTCGAGCGGAATTTGTATTTTTGTATGGAATTTAGTGGCGCATAATTTGAGCATTTGTTAAACTAATAAAAATCTTTTCTGACTTTGAATTGTGTTTTTTTCACTGCAGTTTTTGTACAGATCATGTACAGAATAAGTACAGATTGAACAAATGGACTTCCTTTAAACGAAGGACGCGTTCATTTGAAATTAAATAATCTCGACAACATATCGATAAATTCGGAAAATGTTAACCGTTTAGTATTCAGGGCTAAAAGGGCTTTCAAATGGGGTTACCCCACCGTGCCATTTAAAATTATAGGGGTTGTGGTCCCAGCGCGAAGGGGTTAAGTGATTTGGCTACAAATTTTCTTGTAAAAGGTGTCCCCCTCAGAAACAAATTTGACATGCCCGAGCATTTTTTGAAAATTAATCTTCAACTATCCGAAAATCCGTTTGTTTCGTTTTCAATGGCCCACCTACAAGGGGAACTTCAGACGTCTGGATCACGGGTTTTGTTTAAACTTTGTACACTTTTAGTAGTCCATTAGGACAACATAATGTGCAAGTAGTAAGGCGTACTATTTCGGCATTTCCGAAAAAATTGCAATTTTCTCTCTTCGAAATTTTCCACATCCAATATATACATTTGCGTTGCGTCAACGTGAATAAGATGGCGGTAGCCGAGAGGTAACGTTCAAGCTTCGTAATTGCTGGATCGGTGGATCGATTGCCATACAAAGGTACCCTGAACCACCTCGTACCTGGAACCATGTCTTACCGTTTCCCCGCATTTTTCTTTCCTGTTTCCCCGATTTTTTTTTAACCCAAATTTGAAAATTAAAGCTTTGGAATTAACGAATTTCGGGGAAACATGATTTCGGGATAAAAATATTTCGGGAAAAAAAATACTGGGATAAAAAATTCGCAAATTAACGGGTTCGCAAGAATTAAGGGGAGGGCAAAAAAGCTTGTACATAGGTTCCGTTCTTATAGAACCGACGCGATAGAACAGGCATCATTCGGCAGTTTATGAGAATGTTGCGTTACATGTGGTTTGCGTCTAACAATAAGTTGTCGGAAGAAAGAGACATTTTTGAGAATGTCAACGAGGTTTGTTTTTCCATACAAACTCTGACAATTCCTTGTCCATGGGGGAAAAATGCATTCATTCGATGTAGTAGATGTCGTTGTAATTTATGTTTTCCATGTTTGTATAACGAATATCACCCTGCAACTTTTAATGTCGTAAGCAGATCCGAAGATTAATTAGATTAATATTAAATAGAGTTATTAATTGTCAAACCTTTATTTACGTTCATTGACTTGGGCTTTCCAAGCTTGATGCCCTCCCCTTAACCCTTAGAACCCGTTGGTGCAGGTCAAAGCACCATTTTTGTAATGATAAAATTCAATCAAAATGCATGCAAATACACGTATTTATTCATTATATTACCTTTGAATTGTTATTTATAAGAAAAAATATGACCAGCGTTAAAAAAAACAATGTATGGGACTCGATCCACCGATCCGGCAATTACGAAGCTTGAACGTTACCATTCGGCTACCGCCATCTTATACACGTCGACGCAACGCAAAGGTATATATTCGATGACGGAAATTTCAAAGAGAGAGAAAATTGCAAATTTCTCGGAAATGCGGAAATATTACGCCTTACTACTTACACATTATGTTGTCCTAATGGACTACTTGTGGGTAAGGGGTACGGCAACAAACAACTATATAAGACCAACACAAATGTCAACCTCACCTGCACGTGGTGCCCGCTGCTAGAGAACCAACGAGGCTCTGGCGACCGAGTCACGGCGGTATAACCGTTATAACAGAAGGCTAAGCAAATGTAACCTTCCAAACTCGCCAAGACGCCTGGCAAGCGTGGCGTTTTATTGCCAAAAACCCCCATGAAATGACAACAATTAAACAATGGCCCTTAGTGCCCGGCAGTAATGCTATCCAAGCCCAAGGCAGCTGGTTTGGCAATAGCAGAACAAAGGGTGCGAAGAATATCCGGGTTGAACTAGGCTGCTTTAAAACTAAGATGAACATATGCACTCTAAATATACGGACACTCTCATCAGAGGATAGACTCCTCGAATTAGAAGAACTCAAACATATAAATTGGGATATAATCGGACTCTATACGCGAAATTAGAAGACTCGGCGAAAATCTCTTAAATCTACGTTCAGGTAACACATTATACTACAAAGGAGAAGAAACACACAAGGAAAACGGAGTGGGATTCCTAATACACAAGAAATTGAATAACCAAGTTAAAGGTACATATAACGTATCAACTAGAGTCGCCTGCGCCATTATCACTATAAACAAACGATATAGCTTAAAAGACATACAAGTATATGCACCGACAACACATACAGATGACGAAATCAAGCAATTTTACGAAGATGTTGTAAAAGTAATAAGGGAACGAAAAACACATTACAACGTGATATTAGGAGATTTCAAAGCTAAAATAGGGAAAAATCAAGCATAAGGAGAACTGCGTCGGAAAATACGATACCGGAATGAGCAACCAAAGAGGACAAACTCTAGTTAACTTTATGGAACAAAACCAACTATACGCTATGAACTCGTTCTTCCAGAAGAAAGAAAAAAGAAAATGGACATGGAAATCTCCAGATGGGACCACCAAAAACGAGATAGATTTCATTATCGTACAGAACAAACATATTATAGAAGATGTAACGGTGTTAAATAAAGGAAATAGCGGGAGTGACCACAGGCTGGTAAGATGTAGTGTAGTTCTAAACACAAGAAAAAAAAATATGCTGCGATACATCGAACGATTTTATCATGAACTATACTCATCCCAGAAACCCAAAACACCTGGCAGCCCGAACGAGAAAAGAGCCAAACTAACAAGACACTACACAGAGGAAATCCCAGAAATAAGCATATATGAAATAAAACTAGCGCTGAAGACCATGAAAAATGGCAACACCAGGTATGGATAAACCAGGATGGATATGGATAAACCAGTACTGCTAATCCTGGAAAAACTTTTTAATAAATGTTTAGATACAGGAGAAACACCGATAGCATGGAAGAACGCAACAGTAATTATACTACACAAAAAAGGCAATAAAGAAGATCTAAAAAATTATAGGCCTATCTCACTACTATCACATATGTATAAGCTATTAACAAGGATCATAAGCAATAGAATATCAAACCGTCTAGATAACTTCCAGCCAATAGAACAAGCCGGGTTCAAAAACGGGTATTCGACTATGGATCATATACATACAATAAGGCGACTAATGGAAAGAACATACGAATACAACCAACCACTGTATATGGTATCCATCGACATCGAAAAGGCATTCGACACTGTGGAAGAATGGGCCTTAATCGACGCACTAAAAAGATGTAGGATTGCTTGCCATTACATATCATTAATTAAAAGTCTATATGATCAAGCTTCTATAACAATTCATGAGTTTGAAAATACAAATCCCATTATTACTAAACAGGGAATAAGACAAGGAGATACCATGTCACCTAAACTATTTTCAAATATACTGGAAGATGTTTTTATACATCTCAGGAGTAGGAGATAGCCCGTAGGATTAAACTAGGATGGGCGGCATACGGAAACCTAAAAAACGTATTTAAATCTAAAAACTACCCGCAATCCCTAAAAACAAAGGTTTTTAACCAGTGTGTACTACCAACACTGACATATGCATCAGGAACATGGACATTGACCGATAATGGAATGGAGAAAATGAGAGTAACCCAGCGAGCGATGGAAAGATCTATGTTGGGACTAACCAGAACAGATCGCAAAACAAATGTATGGATACGAAATAAAACACGAGTAATCGATATAAGCCAATACATAGCAAAACTAAAATGGTCCTGGGCTGGGCATGTGACGAGAAGAGAGGATGGAAGATGGACAAAAAAATTACAGAATGGAAACCGAGAACTGGAAAACGAAATCCAGGCCGACCTAGAACTAGATTGAGTGACGATATCGTAAAAGTAAGAGGAGGACAATGGACAAGAGATACCGCAGATCGCAGTCAATGGAATCAGATAGGGGGGGGGGGGCGTATATCCAGCAATGGAGTACTTAAACGCTGCTTATGATGATGATGATGAATGGACTACTAAAAGTGTACAACATTTGAAGAAAATCCGTGATCCAGACGTCTGAAGTTCCCCTTGCTAGTATAAGTATATCGCATTTGCCAAAGAGAAATTCAAATCGTTTACCTAAACTCCAATTTAAGAAAATGAATTCAACTTAACACTTAATTATTTAAAAATTTATAATTTTTGACTTACACCACTTTAGCTGTGAACCCCTCATATATCAATGATTCCCATGAAATAAATTCTAATATAAATACAAATGGTCCCACAATCAATTAATGTTTATAAATATTATGTAAAAAAAATTACCTGAGATCTATCTTCAATACCACCAACAATTCGGAAACCAAATCCCGTTTCTTGTCTGTGTAAAGTAATATTCATTTCAACATAATCATTATTAGGTTGAGTTTGCCACCAGTCTTGTAAATTCACTTTTCTCCCGCTATTTTCATAGTTGCTGCCTGAATCAGTTTGATTGGGCCGTTGGTTTTGACAATTGTAACACAAACAGTCATATCGATGAGGTATAGGCATGTATAAACCATATTTAGAGTCATTGCTCGGATAATCTAGAGGAGTTTTATTCTGTACAATATCATTTATTTCTATTTCATCATCCACATCTTGATTATCTATTAATGATAATCGAAGATGTGATCGTTCAGCAGGTTCACTGCTGAATTCTCTTCGAAGCATTTCATGGCTGTTTGAGTTAAGGTCTTTAACTGGTGTCTTAGAGATGTTTCTTGTATCAACTATTGGCGTTTTCGGTCTGCTTGGTAATACTTCTCGCGGTTGGGTGCTGTAAATGTCGGCAGTAGGAGTTTTACTCCTGAAAGCATTTGCTATATCTTTTGAATTAAATCTGTTATCTAACTTCCTTGGTTTGTTTCTACTAATTAACGGTTTATTGTTGCAACCTCTTTGTACACAAATTGTTGCTTCGTTATTGTATGGACAGTTCTTCAGTACTTGCACAACATCGTCATGGGACATATTTTGTAAACAAATGTCATTGATTTCGAGCAATATATCACCTTCCATTAAATTTTTACAACGTTGCCTATCAAGAATTTTTTTAACTCGTTGCCCACAGGCACTATCTGCTATTGTAAATCCAAAACCTAAATTACCTTTAACTATCTTAACTCTAACTTCAACTTTACTAACACTTAAATTATTGATGCCTTTGAGCAAGTCATCGATATCGTCGTTATTATCAATTGCACTCCCTTCGTCTCTAGAAATGTCATCTCCGTCAAGAAAATTGTAATTAGTATCTAAATTGGCAAGTCTTTTTTCATTTGGAACAGTTTGTAATCTTAAGTCAACAGCTATCGTTGTAACTACTTCTGTATTTGGATCGTTTGGGTCAAAAGGTAGGGGATACCCTCGGCATAATTCTAAAGCTACAGTCGAACCAACACTAATGGATTGAAATAAACGAACAATTTGATTGTGTGTGTAACCTAACACACATGTGTCGTTCACAAAAACAATAACATCGCCGGTTTGTAATTTACCATCGAGCCAGGCTGGGCCTTTAGGTACAACAGATTTGATTTGTAAAAATTCATCTACACCATCGTCACCTCCTACTATTGTAAAGCCAAGGCCTCGTGATGATTTAACTAATGAGGTACGGAAACGTTGGCCACAAAGTTCAGAGGGATCTTTTGTAAAAGACGCACTGCTAACACGAGCGGAAGCTTGTGATGCTGCACGTTTAGCTTCAATTACAGGGTTTTCATATTGTGTTCTTCTATTTACATGATCTATGAAATAAGTTCCGTAATTTGGGTCACTAATTTTCTCCCAACCGTAAGGTAATTCATCATCCATGCAATCCTCTAAAGATTTTTTTTGGAATTTCGAAAGTCTAGGATCTAACCAGTGGGATGTTCCACTTGCATGACTATGAAGAGTTCTAATTATTATTTTGTATAGTTAATGCTTAAAATGGACTTACTCGATAAAATAAACTTCTCCACTTTCTGTGTATGCTTTTTCCCATTTTGGAGGCAAAGGGCCTAAGGATTCTGTGTCATCATTATCATTGTTATGTGTGTAATTTTCTTTATCGTCTGCAAAGTAATTTGTGCCTTCAGGGTGAACATTTTCATCAGTTTCTACTCTTAATGGTTGAGAAAGTGAGGATTTGTCACTTTTGTGACTCATTTTTCAAAGGCTGGCCTTCCTATATAACCAATCATTTCATGTACAACCTAAAAATCGGACGGAAAACTGTTACTTTGAGACATTTCAAACTGCTTGAATCACTCACACTTACTTAAAATAAATAAAACAAAACTAGAAAATTTCATTAAAACAAAAATGAAGTTACATTCCATTGATGTTTTCCCCACTTAGAAACATCAAAGTAAAGTAGTACAAACATAACGAAAACAGATGTCTAAACAACACAATCTCTAAAGCTCCACAGCGAATCAGAATACGAATATCTAACTGACGTAACAATTCCCTCTACTACCAACATTCAAATCTCAATTACCTTCAAATACCACAAATTTAATTTTTTCACAATAATATTTTCACAATAATTATTTGATTAAGGAACTTTATCAACACTAGAATTACTAACAAATTGTGAACTTTAAAATTTATATTAAATTATAAAACAAACTAAAATGTAAACATTTCATCGTTATTACACCCACCAACTACCAACTCAAAATTTTAAATTCAATTTTAACTGCAATTTTAAACATTTATTTCAAATAATTCTTAAATATTGTTATTTAAACTTCTTAAATAATTTTATAAAGAATTTCGTCTATTTTAAATTTGATAAAAAATAAACAAATTTTCAAAATGTTTCGAAATTTTGTCCAAAAAGAGAAAACAGTTTTTTTATAAATAATCATCTCAAATTTTACCTTTCACATTTGCTCAATTAATCTATGACAAATCTTAAAATTGAATTCTTTTCACAAAGAAATTGGGTTTCAAAAACTCGTTAAAAAAAATTGAACTTTTTATTACTAACAAATTATTTAAGTTAAGTATTACTAACAAATTATTAAGTTTTTGTTTTCAACAATAAATTATTAAGCGATTAGTTATTCCATAGAATTATCGACGGAAAAAATTCCAATAAAATTATTCATTGGAATAACCAAGATATCAAATTTTCCAAAGATAGTTCAACCACAAACTCAATCAATTGCGTAGTTACCCTCAAACGCATCACATATTAGATCTAATTATGGACACTTACAAAATACAAATAGTAATAATAAATAATAGACAATAGGTATAAGTTTCACAAATTGATTTTATCAATTTGTGAAACTTAAACCTAGTGTCTATTATTTATTATTATTTTTATAATGTTTCACCTAGTGCCTACAGCTGAATCTTTAAATTTTATTAAATATAAATAGGTTTCCTTATTCTATTTTAAAGCAAATAACTCTTTTTTCCGTTCATTGCATCTTATCCACCAATAAAATGTTCCAACAATCAAATGTGTTTTATTTCCCTAAAACTCAATCATGCATAACGGTTTAGAAATACTTTTAAGTAAATAATGTTTAAATCATTTGTAGGACAATTATGCAACAAAGTTGAAGGTCGATTGGCCCTTTCCTTGCGCCGATGCTATATATACGTAAATACCTAGTGAGTATTAATTTATTGAAATTTTTATAAACCTGTAGAAGGAAGCGACGAGTTAAATGTTAGGTGAAAGTAATTTTGTTTTTAGTGAAATGTGAGAATTTATTAAAATGTTTTAAATTACATTAAATATTCTTTAACGACTTGTTTTCAATAAAGAAACAAGTTTGTTCACAGAAAATACGACTTTTCTTACGCAATATTATTTTAATTTGTATATTTAATTATCAGCAATTAATAGCAATTTTATTACAAAATATCTAAAGATTTCTCATCTTAAGTTCACTAGATGATTTGATTAAAGGGGAAATGTGTTTTATAGTTAATTGGGACAGTTGCAGTAACGATCATATAAAGGGTAGTTTTTAGGTGTATCCTAGAAATTATTACAAAATATCAAACTATTTGAATCCAAAATTTACTGACTGGATACTTTGTTAATTATATTCAGGAGGAAATGTGTTCTTGGGTTAATTGGCAGAGTTGTAAATTTAATTTTGAAGGTCGACGATCGATGAAGGGGTTGGGTGTGTCCTGGAACTTTTAAGCGGCAATTAATGGGGGTTTTATGTAATTAAAACAGCATTATTTTTCATTTAAATTTTCTTGATAAGGTTTGCAGTTATACTGACAATGAGACAGGACTACAGTTTCTATAATTAAAATTACGTAGCAAATGTTGTCCTTAATTAGTGGAGTTTGGAATTTGATTTTGGCGGTTTGCCATTGAGAAAGGGTTTTCTTTTGAAGGAGGGTGTGCCCCGGATTTTTGTGCAATGCAAATTTATTATGTCAATACTTCAAAATTCAAAATCGGATCCAATATGGCGGACCTAAATGTAAAATTTTCTTGGATTTGAGTGAAACTCAATTCCTTTTTCTCAAATAACAAATAAATTATTAATGTAGAATTAGTATGAGTTGCTCCCACTGCCCCACTGACCCGAATGTCAGATGGAAGATGGACCAAGAGACTACTGGAGTGGAGGCCAAGAGCAGATATACGAAGCAGAGGGAGGCCCCCCACAAGATGGACAGACGATATAAAAAGAACAAGAGAAGCCTGGATGCGAGAGGCTCAGGATAGGAGGAAATGGGCGGAAATTGGGGAGGCCTATGTCCAGCAGTGGACGCAAAGGGCTGTTTGATGATGATGATGATGATGCTCCCACTGCGGATACCTTAGTTGTTCTGCGAGTCTATTCTAAACAGCTCATATGGTTTGGCCCGTTTAAGTCGTCTGATATCATTATGTACGTTTAGGAGCATGAATGCTTCCTCGTGGATGTGATGCTAGAGTTGTGTTTCATGCGAGATAGCATATCTTTTAATGATGGCATCGACTGTTTCTACACCGAGTTGACGGTATAAGTCGCTGTTACCATGGGGCACATACCATGGGCCATGCGCACATACCATGGGGCATTGGCGATGGCACCTAACATTTTGTTTTGATAGCGTTGGAGTATGTTGATGTTTTGTTTTTTAGCACATCCCCATAATTGGACGCCGTATGTCCAGATTGGGCGCAACACCTGTTTGTATAGGGTTAGCTTGTTGTACATTGTTAGTTCGGTGCGATATCCTAGGAGCCAATACATTTTTCGTGTTTTCAATTGAAGTTCCTCTTTTCTTGATGTGCTCCTTCCATCGGAATTTTGCATCAAGCGTCATGCCCAGGTATTTTGCTGTGTTGGCTGGCTGGATAGTTATGCCATTAATAATGAGGGGTCTGTTTTCAATCTTTTTATTGGTAAAGTTGATGTATGTAGACTTTGCTTCATTAAGTTTGATTCGCCATTATCTCTAATGATTGCTCTACAGTTTTTCCAGTTGCCATCATTGCAGTGTCATCCGAAAAGGTGGCAGTATTATCAGTAGTGGGTGTAACGTTTGTATAAAGAAGATATAGCACCAGACCCAGTACACTTCCCTGAGGAACACTAGCACTGATGTTCCGAAGATCGGATAACGCGTCCTCATATTTAATGCGAATTAATTTTCTTTTGGATAGGTATGATTTTATAGTTTGTAGTACGCGTCAGACAGGATGGATTTAATATTGTGCAGTTGGCCTCCATGCAATACCCGATCCCGCTTGTATGAAGTGCATCAATTCACTATGGCTATTCAAGACGCAGCTTGGAAAAATACGCTTTCCTTCTTCTTCTTCTGGCGCTACAGCCCAATTTGAGCCCTGGTCTCTCCTAGTTTCCTTCTCCATCTCTCTTTCCCGGGCTACTTCCTTCCATCTTCCTAGTTTAATGATTCGTCTGGCGTCCTGGTCTACTTCATCCTCCCATCTTTTTATTGGTCTTCCTTTCGACCTCTTGCCCTCTATTCGGTCGTTCAGTATTCTTTTGGGCATTCTACCATCTGGCATTCTTACAATGTGGCCTGCCCGCTTGTGCGATGTCGAGGAACACAGTAGAGCAATCGTTTTTGTCTCCTAGCGAATCGATGACGTTGGTAATTCTGTGAACTTGGTCAATTGTTGAGTGGTTGGTTCGAAATCCAAACTGATGGTCCGGCACCAACTCATATTTGTTTATTATAGCTTGAGATGTTTCATGATTAGCTTGTCAAAGAATGTGGATATGATAGGCAGTAATGCGATTGGCCGATACGACTCTATATCATTGGGATTTTTGCCAGATTTTGGTAGCACAATTACTTCAGGGACCTTCCATGCGGTTGGTAGTTGGTATATGTTGGTATGGTAGCGGTATGGTAGCGGGTTGGTATGGTAGCATAGTTAGGTAGCGGGTAGGTACTCTCTGCGGTCCCGGCAGGGATAGACCTATTTCAGGGATGCGACCCTGCCTACGCGAGCCTTGGTTTCTCTCCCACTCCCAAATTCCGGGAGGTTGCCATGTCCTAACCTAATCCTACCAAAAACTCAAATTTATCCTTGCATTCCCTTCCTATAGGAACCCAAGGTGGTATTCTACTGCTACAGTTAAAGAAAGCCTGGGTTGCTCACATGGTCAAATGTGGGATCATGCTCAGAGTATGGTAGTGGAGGATCTTAATATATAGACAACGGTAGCATACACAGTCTTAGTTAGATAGACAACTACTAACTCTCCAACACGCAGGGCGAGCGCGGTGTTTCAATAGCCAAAAACCCCCTTCTATGAAATGTTGAATTTAAACAGAAATTTACCCCAGGTGAGCAATAAATCTCACGCTGATACATCATCCCGCCTCAAGGATTCTGGGGAGGCATAAATTCGACACCAAAATTCAAACCATTCCATGCTAACATTGCTACGTACAATGCAAGATCTCTTGCCTCAGAAGAGCGCATTCTAGAACTTGAACTTGAACATGAATTACAGAAGATAAACTGGGATATAGTAGGTCTATCGGAGATAAGGCGGAAAGGAGAATATTGCATCGAACTCAAGAGTCGCAATATCCTACATTATAAAGGAAAAGAAAACACAACACATGGAAGTGTAGGATTCATAATAAAGCAGAAAATTGCGAAATATATAACTTAAGTAGAAGCTATATGAAGTAGAGTGATATATCTCATCCTAAAGCTTAACAACCGCTATCAGATGAAAATAAAACAAAGAGCTATGCACCTACTTCCTCCTACACAGACGAAGAGGTAGAAGAATTCTACGAGGATGTAGACAAAAGCTTACGGCAAGACAAAACATACTATAGCCTATTTATGGGAGACCTAAATGCAATACTAGGTAAAAAAGAAGATGAGTATGAAACATACACGTTCTATAATATGAATATATTATAGAACGTATTTCGCATGAGAAACTCCATCAGGATATTCCCTCTATCATTTCTGTGACCATATCCGTATCATACCATATCCATGTATGTTTCATATGCTTCTTTAAGAAAAAAACGCATAACAAATGGATATGGCAAAGCCCTAATGGTTTAGTCAAGAATGAAATTGATTACATCTTTTCCAATCGTAAAGACATAGTACAAAATGTATCTGTTCTAAATGCATTTACAACAAATAGTGACCATAGGTTAGTAAGAGCACATATAAAAATTAACATTAGAACAGAACGGAATAAACTTCTACGAAGCGGTACTGCCAAACAAATTGACATAGAGTTACTACTCAAAACGCAAAATATAAAGTACGAAGAGGAAGTAATGAGAAGAACAGAAAAAGTAATAAAGCTGGGAATAGCAAATAAAAATACAACTGACATAATAAGAGCCCTTATTGATATTATCAAAGGAGCTACAAAAGTAATAATGCCAACAAACCTAAAGAAACCAGAAAACGTAGGTTCTGAAGAAACACCCGAAATTACAATAGATGAAATAAGATCGGCTCTCAAACAAAGTAAAAATCGTAGGGCACCTGGTGAAGATGGAATAATAAGCGAACAACTAAAAAAAGGAGGTGAATCAATACTTAAAATCCTCCAAATACTCTTCAACAAGTGCCTGGAGATGGGAAATATTCCGGAGGACTGGAACAATGCGGTAGTAATTCTGCTTCATAAGAAGGGCGATAAAAGTGAACTTAAAAACTATCAACCAATAAGCCTACTCTCCCACCTTTACAAAACATTTATAAGGGTATTATCTAACAGACTTAGCAGCAAATTAGATGCATATCAGCCCATCGAGCAAGCCGGTTTCCGAAAAGGATGTGGAACCAACGAACATCTACAATGCATGAAGTCATTGATTGAAAAGTGCAATGAATATAATATCCCACTCTTCCTCGCATTCGTTGATTATGAGAAGGCTTTCGATACCATCGAGATGTTGCCTATTTTGGAGGCTTTGGATGACTGTCGCATTGATTCGAGATATTCTGGTCTAATTAAAACCATCTACGACTTCGCCACTATGACGCTGAAACTACAAGATTTATCCGACAAAATACCCATTAGACGTGGAGTGCGCCAGTGAGATACCTTGTCCCCCAAATTATTTACACTAGATCTAGAGAATATCTTTGAAAACTTAGACTGGGCGGACAAAGGAGTAAATGTTGATGGCAAAAGGCTGACGCACTTGCGCTTTGCGGATGATATTGTTTTAGTGGCCACTGAAGAGTCTGATATTGAAACAATGCTGAATCAGCTAAACAACATCTCCAAATCAACTGGTCTGCACATGAATATGAGATATAGTCATGGCCTGATATAGTCATCGATGGTGTCACGGTGAAAAGGGTAGAGAGCTACATCTACTTGGGACATAAACTAAAAATAGGCAAAGAAAACCAAGATGCGGAGACCATAAGAAGAATAGGACTAGGCTGGGCATCATTTGGGAAGCTGGATTTTATTCTAACCCACAAGACGTTCCCAAGAAAGTTGAAAGCGAGAATATTTGATTCAAGTGTTGCACCGGTTCTCACATATGGCGCAGAAACCACAACATTTATCCAACAGAACATCAAGAAGCTGGCCGTTACGCAAAGATCAATGGAACGGAAAATTCTAGGCATAACGTTACGCCACAAGAAAAGGAACGAATGGGTGCGGAAGAAGACAGGTGTTGCGGACGTGGTGGAAAGAGTGGCGCAACAGAAATGGAGTTGGGCTGGGCATATCCTACGAACAACTAATGACAGATGGTCTCACAGAATCCTGGTATGGAGACCAAGATACGGATGGAGAAAGATAGGCCGCCCCCCTGAAAGATGGAGTGACGATATCCGGGAAATAGCTGGAAGGAAATGGTTAAGTCTGGCGAGGAATAGAGAAGAATGGAAAGTTAAAAGGGAGGACTATGTCCAATATTGGAAGAATAAAGTCTGAAAAAAGAAGAAGAAGAAGGTATGGTATAAATTAGTGAGTTTGACCAAAGCTTTTCTCCGTAATTTTTTGAGAATTGTACCGGTAATTGGGTCGAATTCGGGTGATTTCTTCGGATTTAGATTTGTGTGAATCTCTTTGGCTACCTCTTTGGGTATTACTAGCGGGATTGTATCTTCGTTCTTGTTTGTTGGAAGTATTGGGAGTTCATCCGATCCCGGGTTGGAGAGGAATCTGCTTTCCAAATGCTCTGCAAAATTGTCTGCTTTATCACTGCTGTTGCGAGCCCACTTGCGGTTTGGTTTGCGTATCGGAGGTATTTGAGTGATCGGTCCCTTCAGGTACTTTGTTGCCTTCCATAGGGAATGCTCTGTGGTATTGTCAGCGGTTAACCCCGAGAGGAAGTTGTTGATAAAGTTGTTTTCATGTATCTTAATCTCGCTTGTCAGTTGTTGCGTTATTCTATTTAGGTTGGTATTGACTTTCGGTGCTCTTGTTTGATGCCAGCGTCTTCTAAGTCTGCATTTTAAGGTAATAAGGTTTTTTATTTATTTAGGGAAGTTGTAACCCTTGAGAGTTCGCTTTATGGTAGGCATTAGGAAAGCTTTACTATGTGGACAAGGACTGAAACAAGGCGATGGGTTGGCACCGACGCTGTTCAACCTCGCCCTGGAGCATGTAATAAGAAAGAATGGAATAGGGAGAGACAACTCGCTAATAAACAAATTCGTACAACTCGCAGCATACGCGGATGATATTGACATAATGGGACACACAAAACGAGTCACGGAGGAAGCTTATATAGCAGCACAAACAATCGGCCTCCAAATCAACATCGACAAAACAAAGACGCTAGTGCAAAGTAGAACGGGTACACCAAGAATACAAACACAAGACAACTTGGAACAAGTGAACGACTTCAAGTATCTGGGCGCAAACACCGATAGCAAAGGCCTGCAAGACGCGGAAATTAGAGCCAGAGTGATGATGGCAAGTAAAGCGTATTTCTCATTGGCGAATGTACTCAAGTCCAATGTGATACACAGAGACACAAAAATTAAGCTGTACAAAACAATCATTCGACCAATACTCATGTACGGCTGCGAAGTGTGGATCCTCATCATAAAGAACAAAGCAAAAATCGACGCGTTCGAGAGGAAAATATTAAGAGGGATCCTAGGACCAGTACGGGAAAATGAAGAATATAGGAGGCGATACAACAAGGAAGTATATCAGGCCCTTAAGGATCAACCAGTGTCGATATACGTGAAACTGCAGCGCCTCCGGTGGGCAGGCCATATTATAAGAATGCTAGATGGTAGATTGCCCAAAGAATCCTGAACGGCCGAATGGAGGGGAAGAGGCCGATAGGAAGACCAAGAAAAACATGGGAGGATGAAGTAGACCAGGACGCCAGACGAATCCTTAAACTAGGAAGATGGAAGGGAGTCGCTTGGAAAACAGAGGAATGGAGGAGGAAACTAGGGAAGGCCAGGGCTCAAATTGGGCTGTAGCGCCAGAAGAAGAAAAAGTAGGCGTATTTTTCCAAGTATTTTTCTTTTGAATTGAAAATATTTTAATTCATTAATTTTTTTGGATAAAAAACAAAAATGCAAGCGGTAAAGGGTTAAGTAACCGCAAGAATTTACGAAGTTTGACATTTCCGGTCGAGGCGAAATAGGAACAGAATTGCTTCCGGTTTGTGGATTCTTCGCTTTGTTTGATAGTTGCCGGACGAAATTACTAAAATATTTCTAAGTGCCCCCAGGGAACTCTCCCACAGGAAACATCGATGTGAAGGATGGTTAAAGGGTAAAAACAACGACAAAAATATTTTTAAAAATCTCAAAAAATATCATAACTGTTTTCAATTTTAAATTTTTCAATATTTTTCACTTTTTTTTTCGTGTTTTTACTTAAAATAAACATTTAGGTCAATAGCAATTTGTTACTGATGGTGACAATAAAGATTATTTATTAAATTATAATATTAAAATTATTATCTTATTATTTGTTAGAAATTATGAATTTCAATTGTTAGCTAATTTTATAATATGTTTAAAGCAAATTTGTTTTCCAAGTTGCCAGCAAAATTACCCAAAAATTTGATTTAAATACATTCTCGAAAAAATAAACATATTAATAAATAAATATTCTGTTGAAATTTCCATTTATTGTTTATTCTAGACACTTAACTATTTTTTCCAAACTATAAATAAATATTTCTCAATAATACATTAAGTAACGACTTAATTTGCATTTTGTTGGTTACAATTTGTTTAATATTAAAATTTACCTGATATTCTAACACATCTAACTTTGATAAACACGATTTTTACAAATTCAAACAAGATAAGGTAAAGTGAAATAAATCAACACTTGAATATTTGCTGAAAAATCTTAATTAATATTACGAAAAAATATGTTATTTACATAAACAATTTAACGAAAAATGTATTTCAGGAAAAACTTTTTTAAATTTTTATTTAAATAAATTGAATTTAATCGAGATTAAATTAGACCGATTACCGATTACAGATATTTCAAAAAATGATATTAATAGTTTATTATATATATTTATTAATAGTTTATTATAGTATATTAATAGAAATTTTATCAAAAATTGATTTTCAAAAACAAAGAAAGTTTCAAAAACTTTCTCCAAATTTTATTAAATTCCATTTATTTTAAATCTTGTCGATTCCAATTTATCGAAATCCTGATTTGGTTCAAACTAGGGCATCCAAACCGGCTAAAACCGAACCCGGTTAACCGGGTTTTCTGTTAAAATTTACGAAACTGTAAAACCGGGTTTTTTCGAGTAATCGAAAGTCGGTTTTTATTTATTTTATTTTCTTCAAGTGGAAAATAATTATATTTTTCTATGGTTATTCATGAAGTATTATATTGTAGATTTATTTATACTAAAATAAAACGTAAGGGATCGTCCATTAATCATTTGATGTTTTTAGCAACTTTTGATTCCAAAGTTTTAAGAAAGTGCGTCCTCTCCAGCTGACCACCGTGTCAAATTTACTCTCTTTAGCGTTTCTCTTTTCCAATTTCAACTTTTGCCAGCGTTGTGTCGAATTTATATAAGGTATTTATAAGGTATTTATATTAGGTAATCTTAGTCTTAGATATTCAACATGACTCGCTAAAAAAGGATCGAATTCAGCTAACAGTTCCAAAAACATACAATAATTTCCGTTATTCGGATCACTGAACTTTTTATTTTTCCCTCTATAGCACACAACGGAAGAAAAATAATCCTATAACAAATTGCATGACTCAATCAACAGAGGCGGCTATTCTTTTCGGCGGCTTTTTCGTTTGTATCGCCGCTCTATATCTCTCTCTCTCAGACTCAATGCCAATACGCGGCGTATGCCCCTAACAGCTCGGCTCCGTCGATCCTGCTTCGGACTAATCACTACTAGGAAAACTGTAAACATATTACATGTTGAATTGTTTGTGTGGACCTAATAACATTTCCATTAAGGTATATAAAAATGAATCTTTTTAATTTCTGCACGACAAAAAAAAATGTTGGCCCCAAATTTGCCGCCCCTAAAATCTGCCGCCCTAGGCTCCATCCTTTAGCCTGCTGGTAATCGATGGTGATCGAAAATTTATTAAATGCACGAATATACGAATATTACGAATGTAATCGATTTAACCCACCTCAACAGGTAGCGAAAGAGTTTTTTCGGTCGGCGGTAATTTCTGTACAAAATTTCGATCGTCAATGAAATATAACCTCTTAGATGCGTTAATTTTCCTGAACTATTATTTTATTAAAAAACAAACTTTATAATTTGTGTTACTTTTTTATTATCATAAAATAATAAAATTATGTATTTTTTTTTATATACCTACTTTAATCAAAATTATTTTAAATCCTATTTGAATATTTATATAAAAATTGTGCCACTTTTTTATTCTTTACGTAAATATAATGAAATAAAACAAATATTTTTTTATATATTAAATAATTATAAATGGTGAATAAATATTTATTTTACTTGGTTTACAGCCAAAATTTATTTATTTTTATACTTAAAACCGGGTTTTAACCGGTTGACCGGTTTTTTACTTTACGAAAAACCGAAAACCGGTTTTTGAAATTTCATCGGTTTTTTTGATGCCCTAATTCAAACCAAAAGTTATAATAAATTGACCCGGAAAGATCAATTTTGGAAATATTAAAGTCGTGAAAATGACTTAATAAGCTTATCGTTAACGGATGTAATAAATATCACAGTAGCAGGAGCATTAAAAGATTAAACCACTTAAGTTACTTGCGATACTAGCTTAAAATAATACATAATAGATATAAATAGATTTGAGATGTATAATAGATTCAAGGTAATTACAAATTTATTTTAAAAGTCTTAAATGTAGTCTGGTTTAGATAATCCAATATGTGAACTCTATGTCAATTTTTCTTTGTCTAGTCTTGTCTGTTCAGTCTTGTCTGTGTAGTTTTGTTTGTCTAGTCATGCCCATCTAGTCTTGCCTATCTAGTCTTCTCTGTCTAGCCGGGTCTATCTAGTCTTGTCTGCCCAGACTTGCCTGTCTAGTCTGTAGGTAACAATATTACTAATCTACTACTAGTAGTATTGTCAGTTTAGTCTTGCCTGCCTAGTCAAATAAAATCAAAATCAGTCTAGTCTTGTCATCAGATGCGTATTTAACATAGGTGCAATCGGTGCGTAGCACCGACGGACCCCAATGCCCGTATGTGACAATACTTTACAATACACGTGTTTGTCCATAAGAAAAAAAATTCAACCAAGGGTGAAAGCTATTATTTTGTTTAAAAATATAATTTGTACTTCCAAAACAATACCTTACATGGAAATATAATTTGTAATATAGCATATTTTATTAACAAAGCAATCATTTCATTATTAATAGAATGTGATAAACTCATTGGTTCTTGGAAAGGGCCCTAGAATTATTTGGCCCTTGGAAAGGGCCAAATAATTCTGAGAATATTACATAAACTGGTGGTAAATTATATATATATATATATATATATATATATGTTATATTACCCATATATATATATATATATATATATATATATATATATATATATATATATATATATATATATATATGTTCCTATTATATTATATGTTATCTGAGTAGTAAGTGAAGTTTGAGTTTGTGCTACAAGTTTTCCGACATTTTAAAAATTTTAATGGTAAAAACATTTTTCTTTATCATTTTATCTATCTAATTGTAATGTTTTTTTGCCTTTAAGGATAAATCAAAGTATAAACACAAATCGGGCGCTGTTATCTAATAAAAAAGCTGCAAAAAAATTTAAGAAAATTTCAGATTTTTTCGTCGTTTCACATTCACCTTCTACTTCTGCTGTTGTTTCAAATGAATCAGTTTTGTCTGATGCAACAGACATAGATTGGTAGTGACAGATTGGTAGATGGTGGCCTTCATATTCACCTCAAATGGATGTAGCTTATTGCCATGCATGTTGGTTATTTGGAAAACAAAACGTGGTTTTGTGGAATGATTGGGGACATCTATCCACCAGAATTCATGAACAATCCCGAAGTAAATCTCATATAATGGCTAGAAATGGAATACGGGCATATATGGAGGAAAAGTTAGATGATGCATTCCTTAAAAGACAGTATGACGCAGAGCAGAGAAGATAGAAATATAGATAGATTCTCACGTTGCAATTTGATCTCCTGCGGACAATTACATCACTAACTTTACCCTTACGAGGTCATTCTAGTGCCTTTAATCGTGCCGACTGTGGTGTATACCTAACGTGACCATTTATTTTTTTCGTCAGAGCAGGACACTCGCGGAATTATATAAAAAAAAACCTTTATAGTATTACAGTTACTGGTAAGTTTAATAAAACTTTACGAACAGTGTGAGGAAGAAAAAGCGAATTCTCCTTAAGTGCTAGGTTATCTCGGAGACGATTAATTTCATTCGAAGACTCAAGTTTTCTTTCGAAAAACATTTTCAAAATATTTGGGCATTTGTCGATGCTCCTAAAATAGCTTTTCAAAGGCTGGAACATTTTTAGAACTGTCTCAAGCGCGGGCATTAACGCAAGACCCCTTTTTTTTGTGCAGCCCAGCAGTTGGTGATACTCTGTGTCAGCTGAATCACAAAACCCTTTCAAAGTTTCTACTCCAACGCTATTTCGAACTCGAAATCAACAGGGAGACAATCTGCGGCTGTTTTGATCGCATGGTGAACTATGTGGGCTCCACATCCAACCCCGATGAGCTATCTTCCGTATGATTTGTTCGATTTTGGGTAAACATTATTAATTCCCTTTCTATTTTTCTCCAAAATTGCGGTTCCTATTGTCTCCATAACATCCCACAATTTTCTTATTCAAGTTATTGTAAGACAATACTTCCTTCAAATTATCAGCAATTATATCCGATGTTTCACCTTGCTGTTCTCGAATCTCTAAAACCTTGACTTTGACGCCTTCGCATGGAAAAAATTGCGCATTAACAGTAGGAATAATTTTATCGAGTCATGGTTTGAAGCATCTGATAATAAAGTTATGCAGTGGGTTTCGCGAAATTACTCTTCCAATTCATAGGTTGCCATAGAAGTCAACCCATTTACAACAATAGCTTGAGATTTTGTACGAGCACATCTAAGTTTTTGCTCAAAACATGTTTGAATTAAATTAGAAGCACATTCATTTGAGAGATAGCTGCGATTCTTTTCATCGTATGAAACGCCCACCACCCCGCGCTGCAGCTATATCGAGATCATACATTGCAGCTATATCGAGATCATCTACATTGAAGAGCTTGACGCCGCAGCTTAATCGTAAAGCCTGTGTTTTTCCGATTTTAAATGTTTCTCATTATCGTTGGCACCACTATTACTAAAGTCAGTACGACACTTTTGACGACACTGGCATTTAGGCATTTTTGTTATGGTACAATCACACGCTCCGTCCAGTGTGAACTTAAAGCACTGAACCGGACTTAAAGCACTGGGTTTGGTTGTTCTCTGAGTGAGTGTAGCATCTATGCCGCTTCCAAGCGTCGCCCGATATCTCTCTCTCTCTCTTTCTATCTCGGTCGCCGGTTCGGTGACACGTTTCGACCTTGCGAGTGCACGGCCAGGCAAGTAGTAAGGTGTTTACACGTTGTGTACAAGGTGTACAAGGTGTACAAGGTGTTTATACGTTTTTGTCCTCGCTGGGGATAGCGGGACAGACAGCCTTAAAGCGGGACTGTCCCAAATCGGGACGTATGGTCACGTTATGTATATCTAACGTTTATTAAATTTCTTTCAAGATACTGTCCACAATTGCAGTATCATTTAGAAACTGAGACGAAATTAAAGTATTACAAATTAAAGTACTACAATAATGGAAGAACAATTTTAACTTTTGGCAGCTGCTACTAGGACATTGTTGGAAGAAGTTAAAAAAGCTATATTTTGGACTGTCATTGTTGATAGTACCACTGACATTTCGAAAACAGACTAAGTGGCTTTATTGATTCGTTATCTACATTTAGATATTCTAAATAATAATGTGTCAGTAAAAGAAGTATTTATAGAATATTTGAATTTGGACAACCACCATACTCCTGGTTATGTTACGTTACGTTTCGTTATTGTTAGATTCATTTAAACGTCATAATTTAAATAGGGACAACATGATAAGCGATGGTGAATAAGGTGTCCCATACCCTATTGCGAAAAGCTATGAGTCGGGAAAATCATAAAGCTCTTGCTTCCTACATGCATTTCCCACCACATCAGTTGAACCTAGTACTAACAATAAGTCACGCGGTTGAAAAAAACGCCTCAACACAAATACTGATTTTTTTTAGAAATGTCCAAAAATGTTACAATTTTTTTGCCGACTCACTCCAACGCCGATGGGCTATGCTAAAGGCAGTTTGTAAAGATGCTAGAATCTTTTCGGATATGGAAGCGGAACATAAACAAAATGAAGAAGATGAAGTATTTTCAAGAAAGGAAAAACAACACACATATCTGATCTGTACAACACAAGGTGGTCTGCAATAGCAAAGGCAACAAGTGCTTTATTACAAAATTTTAAATCCGTTCTTTCTTGTTTAGAAACAATTATAGAGACAAGGCACGACCAGGATGAAGTGGCTACGGCCTGAGGACTTTTAAGTAGTTTCACATTTAGTTTTTTGATGATTTTAATTTTTTGATATGATGTTCAGCAAACTATCGATGTTACATAAAAAATGTTGCAGAACAATGAAAAAATCTAAAGATAAACTTTCATTACTAAGAACTGACGCTTATTTGAACCAAATTTTCGAACTCTCAAAATCGAAATGGTTTCAATGTGATTTAGACGAAGGACACACGCATCTAAAATGAAAAATAATTCGAAGAGTTAAAAAATTTCACGATGAAGGCTTGACAGAATTAAGGGTCTGGAAGATGTTACAGAATTATTTGGTTTTCTAAATCCAATTTTGAAACTGTTTGAAAAACAGTGCAAAATCAAATTTTGGAAAAAAGTTGTACATTATTAAGTGATACATTTAAATTTATTTCCCCTATTTTAGTAGATGAAATGACACAATTTCAGGACATAAATTTTCACGTAATAACCCTCGTTGTGATAGAGGTGTACTGGGTTATCTAGAATATTTGGTTAAACAGAAAATATATGATAGTTTCCCCAATGTTGAATTACTTTTTCGATTGCTTGTACTGCCTATAGGTATAGCAAGTGCTGAGAGATCTTTTAGTCACTAAAAGAGTGTCACTCCTTAGGTGTGTATTTAGTCTACGCCAGGGGTCTCCAAACTTTCCAGCCTTAGGGCTAAACTGATTACTCCAGTAAGTTCCGAGGGCCAAAACCATATTATCATTGTTGCCGGTGGTAAAAAGTGAAATAGTCCACTGATGAAAAAAAAAGTCCGAAAAAGTACGCAACGTTTAAAAAAGACTGCAAATCGGACTAAAGTCCGCAAAACGGCAACACTGCATATTATTAATTTTCCTGTCATTATCTGTAATTTCTAGATTAGTCGTAGAGTACGAGCCATGAGGAGTAACGTGACACGACATCTGGTGGACACAAGCGGAAATAGGTAGTACCTTCTATCGCTAACAGATGGCGCTAATAGCACGTACAGAATAAACTCGTTGGTTCGAGAAAGTTCTGGTGTCTTCCACTCACTTCTAGATGGCAGTAATTGGAATATATATGAAGGCTAGTGGCGCAACCACAAGTCAGTTCCTTTGACACTCTTGTGAAATAAAATAGTGCGTACCTCCTTAAAACGTGTTTGTGCGTGTTTAAGTTTAAGACATCTTTGTAACAGTATTTTGATTTGAATTGTTGCTTTTGTGTGTGATTTAGTAGTATGGAAATGAAGCGAAAAAATGATAGTGAATGCAAAAAATTCAAAGATCAGTGGAACATTTGCAATGAAAGCATAGCCGTTCTTAAGGAATAAACGTCATTATGAAACAAAACATTTTCAAAATTACTCAAAATATACAGGAAGTTTGTGGACAGAAAAATTCGAAGCTATGAAGAGCGGATTGAAATCGCAGCAATCTTCATTTACAAAACTCAAAACTGAACAAGAGGCTGCAACTCGTGCCAGCTTTCGTGTGGCTCTTGAAATTGCAAAACGTGGAAAACCATTCACCGATGGAGAAATGATCAAAGAATGCATAATTGCAGTAGCCGAAGAAATGTGCCCTGAAAAGGTAAATTTATTAAAAACTGTCAGTATGTCAGCAAACACTGTGGCTCGAAGGGTAGAAAACATCGCTGAAAATATATCCTCTCAACTGTTCGACAAAAATGGACATGTTGAGTGGTTTTCTTTGGCCTTGGATGAGTCAACGGATGTGTCAGATACTGCTCAGGTGTTGATTTATATTCGAGGAGTAGATAAAAGCTATTTATACAGAAGAACTTCTTGATATGTATAGTATTCATGGCACAACTACTGGTACAGATATTTTTAAAGGAGTTGAAATGGCCATTAATCAAAAGAACCTTCGATGGAAAAACTTGAAATGTATTACAAATGGAGGCAAAAACATGAGTGGGAAAGATAAAGGAGTGGTCCTCTTGTGTCAAAGGCTGTAGAAAATGACGGTGGTTCAAAACCATTAGTCTTACATTGTATCATTCATCAACAGTCTTTGTGCGGAAAATGTTTGAATATGTCTGAAGTTCTGAAACCAGTCATATCAACTGTTAATTTTATCAGATCTTTTGGGCTGAATCACCGACAATTCCGACAATTTATTGAAGAGATTGGAGAAAATGACTTACCTTATCATACTGCCGTACGTTGGCTTAGTTGTGGGAAAGTCCTTCAGCGCTTTTTTGAACTTCGAGCAGTGATCGAAATTTTTTTGAATGAAAAGCATCGCCCTCTTACTGAATTACAAAACAACGCATGGCTGTGGAAGTTAGCATTCTATGTTGATTTGACAAATCATGTGAACGAACTGAATTTGAGATTGCAAGGAGAAAACCAGCATCTTCCTGATTTATACACTAATATCAAATCATTCCGGAAGAAATTGATACTGTTTCAATCACAACTACGAAGTAAATGTTTTTCACATTTTAAAACATGGGAAATATTCAGCCACACCACTGAGACTGAGTTTCCTATCGATTTTGCAATCGAAACTTTGAGTGCTTTGAAAATAAATTTTGATACTCGTTTCTCGGACTTTGATGCCATTGCGAATCAAATTAAGATTTTTCAGAATCCTTTTGATACTGACATTGAAACCCTAGCCCCGGAACTTCAAATGGAAATGATTGATCTACAGTGCAGTGATATAATTAAGAACAAATATCAAAACTCATCTTTGTTGGAATTTTATAAGAGTCTTCCACTGACACAATTTGATAATTTTCATAAATTTTCTCGTGGGCTGTTTTCTGTTTTTGGTACTACTTATTTGTGTGAGAAGACCTTCTCCAAAATGAAGTACACAAAAAATGTTTACAGATCTAAATTAACTGATGAGCATCTTAAATCTCTTTTAATAATTGGTACAAGTAAAATTAGTCCACAACTACAAACTATTGTCAGTGGAAAATCTCAATTACATAAATCTCATTAGTATTTCATATGTCAATATGCTTGTTATAAGTTATGTTTTTATTTAAAATGTATAAAATGTTAGTTGGATTCATTTCAATAATTTGTTAGTTATTATATACTGAAGTTAAATTTTCTGCATATTATACATGTCTTCACTCATTACAATTCTGTGTTTCTTTATCCAACTTTTCACAAAAACAATAACAATAAGCCTACAACAATGTTATGAGTAGTTAGCCCATGACCATGTCAATGTAGATGTCATATTAATAATTATTCAACATAAAATTAGAATACTTCAGTAAACTAAATTTAATTTGCTATAAAAAATATGTTCTCTAAAAATAGTTTTCAAGTATGCTAGCTCTCCGCGGGCCGGACAAAATCTGTCCGCGGGCCGGATGTGGCCCTCGGGCCGTAGTTTGGAGACCCCTGGTCTACGCAATACACTAAAATTTAGGTTAGGATTAAATACACACCTAAGGAGCACAATGACTCAAGTTCGAACTTCTGATTTGGCATTACTTTCAATAGAAAGAGATACTCTCAATAATTTAAATTTCGAGGAAATTATAAAACAATTTATATCGGCTAAGTTAGTCACATGAGCATCTTTTTAAGCCTTTGTTGATTATGTCTGTATTGCTTGTCTTGCGGTATTGCTTACTTTTGTTTACTAAAATAAAAAATAAGTTTTCAGTGAATTTTGTATTATTCGCTATATTTTTTATAGCTGTACTGGCTAGGTCACTCCACTACGGAGTTAGACGCAAAGATGAGAGGCATTTATAGAAGAAACTTCTTTATGGGAGCATTTGAACGTTTGAACGCAAGTGTTTCCGTAAGGAGGCAAGGTAATGAGCAACTGAACATTAAGGTGTTTGGCTAGTTCCAGGCTGTATCACAAATGACTTCTTACCCCGATAAAATAAATGCCTTTTGTTAAATTTGTTACTTTACAACGCGCGACAATAAATCAACGCCATCTGGTTTTGAAGCTTACAGAACTAGCAGCGTGACGCCACAATGTGTGCCAAAAAATTGTCCAACAGAACTCTTGGTGATGGTTTTTCTATGTACGTTTCTCTTCTCTGAGAGCGGGCCCCGCCAAAAACTTGCACCGAGCCGCTGAGTAGCTTAAAAACGCGCCTGCTTGTCATCCAGACCTGTGCGTCTAATATTGACTGTTCAGTCTTGTCTGTCTAGAATATTCTGTTTGCTCAACGACAAGACAGCATTTATTAAAGTGACGAATCTAAGACCAGCCTACGGAGAAAACCAAGTAGCCACTGTTACGCTGCCGAGTCAACATTCTTCTATACTGACCACAAAAGGAAGAACAGGAATAGGACTGGTGCAATGCCTAGTCCAGGAAAGAATTGACCTCAAAAAATGCCCTAGGTGCTCGGAAATAGGACATTCAGTAAAAGAGTGCAATAGGATAAATATGCAGAAACTGTGCCTTAGATGTGGGCAACAAGGGCATGTAGCGAAAGACTGTAACTAGGAACCTTACTGTCCCATCTGTTAACAGCATGTATATAGAGCAGATACTGGAACATGTCCAGCATGGAGGCGAGGCGCAATCAACAACGAGAAAAAAATTAGAATAACACAGCTAAATGCGATGAGGTGCCGTGATGAGGTGCATGACCTCCTAAATGTAATAACTGCAGATCTCGAAATAAACATCGTATTGGTGAGTGAACCAAACAAAAGACAAATAGAGGTAGACTGGTTTGCTGACAAAAACAAAGACAAGCTATCAAGGTCCTAAGCCATAACCCCATGGTTCTAGACCAGGGCTGTCCAACCTTTTTGTAGTGGCGATCTACTTTTTGTTATATATTGTTGCCAAGATCGACCAAAACGGTCATGGAGTGCACTCCCACTTGACCGTTAAGGTGGCCCTAAATTTATCAAAAAAATAATCTATTATATAATGTTTATTAAACATTTCAACAGGAACAAAAAGTTTGGAAATTAATATGATATCTGAAATAAAATAACAAAATTAGGAATACAGTAAATACTAACAAAAGATTAATACTAATGAGATCGTTGGCATTGCATGGATTTGGCAACACCTTCAAAGGTGGGATCATACGATGAGAAAGATAATCGTTGATCAAGATGTTCATCAGTTAAAAAATTTCTTATTTTTGATTTTCACACATTCATATCAGAAAATGCGGATTCTGTCAAAGGCTTGTGGCACACTGGGTCCGTTCGTCTCCGCTCAGCTCAGCCTTTCAGCCCAGAAAAATATAAAACCCGTGTATTTAAATAGAAACGCACATACCGCATCCGCTTAGCTCAGCTTGGCTCCGTTCCGCTTCTCTCCACTCCGTATCCACTGTTTGTGAAGAATACTAGGCCGAAGGTCGGATGCTGGCGGATGGTTCACGCAAGCGCAACACTAACGTTTTCATATATGTGCTAAGGCATTTATGCAACCAGGATAAAATCTTGTCTAAAATTGTTTTTTAACAACTTCAATTTCGAGAATCATTTTGTTACGGTTGAATTGAGCAGGGTCAAATGCTTCAATTTTTTATCTTTTAAATTCGCATTCATCATTATAATAAGTTGCTGAAAAGCTACTATCGAGCTTATCATGTCTAATGCATTTCTGCCTTTACCCTGTAGTTCAAGATTCAAATCGTTTAGTTTTGAACTAAAGTCTAGCAACAATGACATATCAAATAACCACTCTTTGTTTCTTAACTGTGTATATATACAATTGTTTCAAGAAAACTGATTGACTGAAAAAGAACTGATTTAAAATTTTGCAATAAAGCCTTTGCTCTTGCAGACTACCTTGTGTTGGACAGATCTTTAAGTGTGTGTTGTTTTTCCTTTCTAGAAAATACTTCTTTTTCTTCATTTTCCGAGGGAACTTTCTTTTAAAAGTTTCCTCCCCGGCTTCCTCCGTATTATTGGTTCTTCCCTCACTAATTTCAGTGTTTTCTGTTTTTGTAGTAAACTTATGTAAAGATTCTAAAGACTCGAACTCAGCGGTAGGTGTAGAATTCAACGATGATGTAGTTGACAGAAATACAAGCAAACATTCATTTTCTGACCCCGTGTATTGTAAACCAAGTGTATTGTACATGTGTATTGTAAAGTATTTTCACAGGGGCCCGCCCGCATTGGGGCCCGTCGGTGCTACGCACCGATTGCACCTACGTTAAATACGCCTCTGGGCATGCATCTCAAAAGTCTTCGAAGGTTTTCTTGTGGTATAGCGTCCCATTTTTCAACAAGAGTCGCCGTTGTTAGCTGATGGATGGTCTGAGTACGATGCGGGCGACCACAAACACGTCTGCCGAACATACCCCAAACATGCTCTATGGGATTTAAGTTAGGAATTAACGCAGACCACGCCATTGTTTGAATTTCCAGTTCTTGTAGGAAGTCTAAAGTGATTCGCACAGTATGTGGTCTTGCGTTATCCTGCATTATCCTGTTCCATAATCGCTAAATAACAGTCAGGCTTACATTAAAGTTTCTTGAAACTTGTCGAAGGGTTTCGCCATTTTCAATTAATGTTACAGCACGAACAACTTCCACTTCGTTGAGATGCCTCAGTTTCACATAACTTAAGTCAAACTGTCAGTTGCAAACATTTTCGTCTATATATTGATCTGAACAAGGTCTTCCTAGAATCCTAGCTCTTTGAATCAAATTTGGGATACATTATTTCACTTTAGTTTTGGTAATTCTTGTTAATTATTACGGATACTCCGGAAGTATGCGACGCTGATAATGTGTAAATTAAAACAATGAAATAGAGCGTTTATCAGATGATCTTAATTTTATTTGCATGTATTTTCCCGTTTGAATTTTATGGAGGCACAAATTAGTGATGCGCTAATTGTTTTTAGCAGTGCATATATATATATATATATATATATATATATATATATATATATATATATATATATATATGTGTTTGTTAAGTTTATTATTGATTTGTAATTCATTTGGGTGTGAAGTAACAAAATGAAACCAAATGGTGAAATCACATAACGGAAATTGGTAGTTGTGGAATCAATAATTGGAGATTTATCCACTGAAGCGTTGGAAACAAAAACGCGGCGGAAATTTTCAGGAAAATTAATAAACCCATCGAAATAACGAGACGCGTCGCAGGAGTTCGTTAAGTGAGTTACTTCACTAAAAGCTTTTCCAAACAAAAAAAATACGACATTTTATAATAAAATTGAAAGCTTTAAAAAGAGAATAATACGAAGATATACACACTTGTCTGGTCTTGTAGAGTTTTGTCTGGTCCCGTCTAATCATGTCCGGTTATGTCTGCTTGGTTGGTCTTGTTTAGTCTTGTCTGGTCTTGTCTGGTCTTGTATGGTCTTGTCTGGTCTTGTCTGGTCTCATCTAGTATGGTCTGGTCTTGTACGGTATGTATGGTCTTGTCTTGTCTGGTCTGGTACTGTCTTTTCTGGTCTTGTCTGGTCTTGACTGGTCTCGTCTAAGCTTGTCTGGTCTTGTTAGGTCTTGCCTAGTCTTGTCTGGTCAAATATGGTTTTGTCTGATATTGTCTGGTCATGTCAGTGCTTGGCGGGTCTTGTTTCGCCTTGTCTGGTCTTGTTTGATCTTGTTTGGTCTTGCCTAGTCTAGTCTTTTTTTTATTGTGGTTTGGGGAAAGCTCTACCAGCCTGCGTGTGAGGCGCTCAGTCACTAAACCTCTTCTTCCACTTAGCTTTAGAGACCAGCACTCCGGTATCGCTTGCGAATTTCTTCAGAGTGGGCAGCTCGGACAGTTGTGCTCTTGAGATTTAGCTAGGTGGCTACATGGGCAGCGCGATCTTCGGCCTCTTTCTGGGTGATAATGCTAACGATGAAATTGCAGATTGCTTTCCAGTGGGGTTGGTCTATTAGCATTTTCCAAACGCAGTTATCGGGGGTCAATTCTCCTATTTCCGAAGCTGCCAGGCGTTTGTCATTTTCCCATCACTCGAGAAGGAGAAGAAAGTGTGTTCAGCGGTATCTGGCTGGCCACACTAGCAGCAACTCCTGTCTCAGCGACCTTGAACCTGTGTAGGTAGGCTCTAAAGCACCCGCGTTTGCTAATCATCTGGGTTACGTGTTAGGATGTTTCGGCGTGCTCTCTGTTGACCCACGGACGCACGTCAGGAATCAAGCGCTTGGTCCATGTAGCCGTTCCTGTTTCCGTTTCCCGCCTTGCCTGCCATCTGGGTTGCATGCGTTTGCGGGATTCGGCCATCTTGCCTCCTTCGTGTATGCGAGCTCGCTCCTCGACGACGAGATCGATGGGGGGGAGCTGGATATCACCCAGGCGGCTTCTGTGAACACGGTACGGTATGCGCTGGAATCCAGAGTTGGGTCCGCCTTGCCACCTTCTAGAGAATGTTCTTGTTTCCCTCCTCCTGTTTTAACCGCATCTTGCCAGAAAGGCGCCGTGTAGAGCAGTATTGAATTAAGAACAGAGCTCAGTATCCGGCGCTTGCTAGCTCTAGGGCCGCCTCCGCTAGGCATTAGCCTTGTGAGGGCGGTGGCTGCGGAATCTGCTTTCTTGGCGACCCAGTTGACGTGCGCCGTCATGTTCATGTTTCTGTCCAGTTGGACTCCGAGGTATTTCACGGATTTATGTGACAGGATCCTCGCTCCCATGATATCTATGGTCATTCAGTTTGCGCCGCCCAACCAGGATGACCAGTTCTGTCTTGTGGGGCGCGAATTTCAGTTTTTTTGACTCCATCCAGCGATGAACTGAATTATGTTTGTTTCTAGTGCCTCTTTAGTCCGGGCCGTGGCGACCATTCCCATGTCGTCTGTGAATCCAACCAGCGTCTTAAGATGTCTAGAACCCCTTTGTAATGGATGTTCCATAGATTGGGGCCCAATACTGATCCCTGGGGTACCCCGAACGTCACCTCATCCTCATTGTCGTCGAGGATGAGGTTCCAATCTGACAGGTAATTCTGGATCACTTTCAGGAGGTATCTTGGGAATTTTTCTAGTCTAGTCTTGTGTGGTCTTGACTAGCCTCGTCGAATCTTGCTTGCTCTTATATGGTCTTGTCTGGTCTTGTCTGGTCTTGTTTGATCATGTCTGGGCTTGTCTGGTCTTGTTTGGTCTAGTCTAGCCTTCTCTGCTCTTGTCTGGTCTTGACTGGTCTTGTCCTATTTGTCTGGTCTTGTCAGGCCTTGTATGATCTTGTCTGGGCATGTCTGGGCTTGTCTGGTCTTGTTTGAGCTTGTCTGGTCTTGTCTGGTCTTGTCTGGTGTTGTCTGGTCTTGTCTGGTCTTGTCTGATCTTATCTGATCTTGTTTGGAATTGTCTGGTCTTGTATGGTCTGTATGTTCTTGTCTTGTCTTGTCTGATCTTGTCTGTTCATGTCTGGTCATATCTGGTCTTGTCGGGTCTTGTTTGGGCTTGTCTTTTTTTTCGGGAGTAGGGGTAAAATACATTTATGTACGGTCCCCAGTGCTCCAAATTGCTCTGGGGAGTGGGGGACTACTCGCCTCAGTGGCTTGACTACCCACTAAAAAAACCCACTCCTCAATTCTGACCCCTTGCGGGACTGCCTTCTCAGCATTACTTCGCTCGGGGTTTGCCTTCTGTTTATCTTATTCCACTTTTTTTGCGATCCGTTTCGTCCTTCTCTTTTGCTATTATGACAGATGTCGCTAGCTTCTCCACTGCGTCCCAGCATTCTCTGCTTCGTAGCATTGCCTCCTATAGGTTTTCTGGCGGCAGCTTTCCTCCCACCGTTATTTCCATTTCCATCCGTTGTTTCGCTCATCTGGGGCAGTTGAAAAATGTATGGAGGCAATCATCCACCAGGTCCGGGCAGTACACACAATTTTCGGTCTCCCTCAGATGTCTGCGATAGAGGTATGCCATGAAGCTACCATGTCCGAGCAGCAGCTGCGAGAGAAAGTAATTTACTTCTCCGTATCCCCGTGTCACCCATGGTTCTATGAGTGGGATGATTCGTTTTGTCCAGACGGCACATCCGGTTTCCTGGTTCCATCTTGTCTGCCATTCGTGCATAGTGTCCTCTCTAATCCGACCACTTCTCTCCTCCCCTTCAAGGTACCCTTTTAGCCTTTCTTTTGCCATCAGGTCTATTGGCATCAGCCCGGCAACTACCGACAGCGCTTCCGCCGAGGCCGTCCTGTAGGAACTACATATCCGTATTGCCAGCTGTCTCTGTATTCTTTCATACATTCTTCTATATTTTTTTGTTCTTATCCACGATTCATACCGCGTAGGAGCACCGTACATCATTTTTGACAGTGCCACTGTGCAGAGTATGTCCCCCTTGGTCCCTTAACGTTTGTCATTAGCCTTCTCAGCTGTTTTACCGTTTGGCTTACATTTTTTGCAGTGCGTATACATTTTTAGGTCTTTATCCAGTATGCCCAAATATTTTATAATTTTTTTTGTTTTAATTGTCGTATTTTTAAAACCTATGCTGAGCTCATATAGGGTCCTTCTCCCCACCAGTACCAATGCTTCGGATTTTTCTGGCGCAATTTTAAGACCCATATCTTCCAGCTCCTGGCCTATGATATTAAGCGACCATTCCACTTTCGTTTCAGGTATTCCGCATTGCCATCTATCGCCACCACTGCCAAATCGTCCGAGTATGCCACGAGGTGAGTTCTCTCCGGGAGGACCAGCCTGAGTATCCTGTCGTTATATGCAATCCATAATGTGGGACCCAAGACAGAGCCTGGTGGCACCCCGCTGCTTACGTCGATTTTTTTGCTTTTCCCTATTTCTATTTTCCTGTCTATAAAATAGTTTCCAATAAGACGTACTAAGTATGCCGATATCTTTTGTTCTTCCAGCGTTTTCAAAATCTCAGACCACGGTGCACTGTTAAAAGCATTTCGTATGTCTAGTGCCACCATTATCGCTAATTTCTTAAGTCGGTAGGAAGGGGCGGAGGCAACCCTTGATAGCTCTTTTATTTTCCTGACAGCATCGACAGTTGATCTGCATTTTCGGAAGCCATATTGTTGTTCTGACGGGGCGCCTTTTTCTTCAAGCTCTTGTTGCAGTCTGTTTCTTATGATGCTCTCCCATAATTTCCCTGGTGCATTTAGTAAGCATAGAGGTCGATAACTGTCCTCCGAGTCTTTGTGTTTTTTCGGTTTTTCTATAAGCACTAAGCGAGCAGTTTTTCAGATTTGCGGGAATCTCTCCTCTATCAGTAGTCTATTCAGGCATGCTCTACATGTCTCTTCGTGATTTTCTAGCACTATTCTAAATATTTCCGGAGTTATCCCATCCGGCCCAGGTGCTTTTCCATTTTTCATTTGGGTATCCGCAGTCCTTAATTCCTCTGCTGATAATTCCTGTACTATTTCGTCGGTTTCTTTCTTCTCTTGTGGGGTCCAGCTTAACGGCCGGTGGGTTGGGAAGATTTTATCCGCCCATTTCAGTTGTTTTTCTTCCTCTAGTGTATTATTGCCTCATTTGCATTTTGGTTTTCTTCATGACGATCTGGTACGCTAGCATTTTGGTTTTCTTCATGACGATCTGGTACGCTAGTCCCCAGACGTCATCTTCCAGCTCCTTTCTCAGCTCGTTCCACTTGCGTTGTTTGGATTCTTTTATTATCTTCTTTAGGGAATCCCGGCACTTTCTATAGTTTACCCATAGCTGCTTGTCTGCATTCTCTCCATATGTGCTTCTACCTCTCGTGGCAAGGCGCCTTGCCCGTATAGGGGCAAGTGTCGTCTGCTCTCTGCTATCCTCTCATGCAACAGCTGACTTACTTCCCGTCTTTTCCTTATGCTTGGTAAGTACTTCATTACAGGTTTTTTCTACAGCATTTATTAGGAAGTTTTCGTCTTCTGGAAGCCATGCATTATTATATAATTGCCTTTTTAGTGTCTCTTTGAACTTGTCTAGATCACCCGCTTTTATTTTCCATTTTCTTGTAGTGCATTCCTCTTGCTGATTTTCTTTTTCGGGTTTTGTGCTACTTCTTACTTCTTGTACTAGTGTAAACTCTATATATTTGTGTACCGACAAGGTCTCTGGTCTTTTTTTGGTACTGCCCAGTCCATCATGTTGTCATATGTTTCTTTCCCTGCCATCGATATTTCGATAATTGAGTTTTGGTTTTTCCGTTCGAAGGTGGCCTCATTTCCCGCATTGCAGATTATCAGATCGTGTTGTGCCAGAAAGTCCAATAGAAGATTTCCTCTCTCATCCTGTGTACCCGAACCCCACGCATAGGCCTTTGAGTTAAAGTCCCCGCCTACCAGGATCCGTTTCTGTTTTTGACGTTTGCCAATGTCCTCGCCTAATTCGCTTAGGAAATTTTCAAATTCGCACCTGGCAGTTAGGCGATATATAGCAGCTGTAGCGTATACCGTATGCCGTTTCGATCCAGACACATCCTTTGCCCGGGCCTTGGTCAGTTATTCTTATTTGCCCAGTTCTCTAATTCCTACGTCTTTGTTTGCATCTGTATACCATCCTCTTGTCCCGATTTTATTTGGATCGCTACCCATTATTACGCCTGCTTCTCTTTCAGCTGCTGCTTTAAATGCTAGATCCATTGCACCCTGGCTCCTGTTTAGGTTTATTTGTAGAAATTTTATTTTTTTGTCTCTGTCCTCAGTGCGCCCTGTCGTCTTCCGATATGTATTTTGGGTGTTCATTGTTTGTTAGTTTGATGCTCTGGTCTCAGTTTTCTTACTTCTCTTCTGTTGGTTTGCTATGGCTTCCCTAAATTTCTTGCACCTGCCCCCTCCTCTTCGGTGGCCAGTTTCCTCGCAAATGGGGCAATTGGTTTTCGCATTCCTATGAGTTATGTCCTTGTTTGCCACAATTATAGCAAGCTTCGGATCTATCTACCTCACTCTGGCATTCCTTCGCCCGGTGGCTATAGCTCCAGCACTTATAGCATCAGGGGACGTCCACCCTCTCTTGTACTTTGCATCTGCTCAGCCCTACCCTTAAAGTCTCTTTTGTCATAAGCGTGTCGTGGTCATCTTTCCCTACCATGACAGTCACCGCTTGTGTGTTTCCGTAGCTTGGTCTTAAGTTCCCCAATTTCCATCTCATCGGGGTCTATCGTACCGGTTAGGCCAAGCTCTGTGGCTAATGCCTCGGCCACATCATTTTTTGTTGCCATCGCGTCCAGTCCCTTTATGTTTTCTGCTTGTTTGTTTTCGCTGGAGATATTTCTCACTTTGACATCTTTTACCTCCTCCGTGATTGTGTTTAATACCTTTTAGAGACACTCCGCGTCCCTGTCCGTGACTATAAGCAGGCTTTCATTTTGGAGCTTCTGAGACTCCTGATTATTTTAGCCTCTGCCGTGCTATTCATGATTGTCTTCAGTTCATCTAGTAGCGTCATATATTCTCCCTTCTGTCTAGTGATAGTTATGGCGAACGAATCCCTTTCCTTCTTGTTTTGTTCGGTTCGCCCTGCTTCGTTTTCTCCTTGTCTCTTTTCTTTGGGCGTGTAGATTTCTACTTCAACCTTCCGACCTAAGAACACAGTTTGGGTCATTTTCCTCATTTTATACGTGTACATAAACCTGGGCCTGTGTAGGACAACCTTTCTCACGTTGTCGCTTTCTGCTTCCATCCTCAAGTTTATTAAGTGATCCCACATGTTCTTGTCTGTCCCGTCAGTTTTAATTTTTGCCATCCTCCTTGTTCTTTGGGTTTGTTCGTTTGCTCGCCCAATTCTTATCGTATTCTCAAAGATTTCAAAATCTTTTGTTGGATTACAGAGTTCTGGAAATCTGTCGCAGTATATTCTTTGTATGCTTCTCTCCATTTTTTTCATCATCTGGCACTCTGAGTACACATTGTCCTTTCATCATCCGTGGTTATGGGATTTCCCACAACCACCTTTACGTTCTCGAATACCTCTTTCTTCCATGGTAGACTTTCTGATTCCTTAAAGTCCTCCAGCGTCTCTATGTCTTGTATTATTTTTCTCGTGATCTTTTTGGTGCAATTTCCCCACCCAATCTGTTTTTTTTTCGAGTTTTGCAATCTGTTCTTGGGCATCCTTCAGAAGCTCACCGAGCCTCTTATTTTCTGACCTCAGCTCCGCTTCTACGTTATTGACCTCTTTTGTCGCACTGATAGATTCCTTTTCTTTTATTTCTATTTCTTTTGCGTTTGTTTGCGCAGTCTCCCTGCTCCCCCTGCTATACTCTTCGTCCTCACTGCTATCTTCCTCTTTTGTTAAAAAGTTCCGTACCCTGCCCGAGGTCATTTTGTTCGCGCTGTCTCTTAGTTTATTTATCGCTTCTTTAATCTCCCTCTTAGTATTTATGTTTACCTTAGTCAATTTTTGTAGATCTTATATTCTTTGCCACTGTGTCGAGAAGCTTCTGCAGTGCACGCGCTTTTCCTTTCTTCCGTTTTTTCCTCATTTTCCTTTATTTTGCTTCTTTTCCTTTTTTGGCCTCCATCGTGAGCTCAGGGGAACTATCGGTGCTTGTGGCATTTGCTCTCTCTCCTGTTCAGATTCCTTTCTTTGTTCACAGTGGCCGTTGCTTTCCAGAGCTGGAATACGTTCTTTGTTTGCGCTCTCTCTTTTATATTTACCCGTTCCGTACTTTGCTGCCTGTTTTTTGTTGGCGGTATCCTTTTAATACAACTTCTTTTCCCGAAGATTTGCCACTCTTGTGGTATGCTCTCCTCCAGGTTTTCCATAACTTTGTCTGTCGCTGGGCCTACCTTTCCGCCCCGTCCACTCGTAGCCATCTCCATATCCATGTTCATTGCCTTGTTGTCACCAATTGCTCCTCCGTCGACAGTAGCGGTAAGCGCTCTCCCCGTATTCCGTGGAGCAGCACCTGACAAGAGTTTGTCAGGTGACGGGATTCCCTCTATCTGGGTACCCGCCCGGGGTTTCTTGTCCTCCATTTCATATTTTTTGGGTCATTTTTTAGTTCTGAGTGAGTCTCCCGAGCTCAGTACACCCGTAACCCGGGTTCCGGTGCTTTTCCAGAATCGTCATCTCCTGTTTCGAGAACCTTCCATTCCTTTACCAGATCGTGTCCGTGTCAGTCAGCCAGGTTGGCCATCGATGTTTTTTATTCCGGGAGGTTTTCTTCTCCGCTATTTGGTCCGCGGTGACTGTTTTATTTGACCACTACCCGCCGGCAAGCCGGTGAGGGCGTTCCCTAACTATCCGCCACATGTGGGACGCGCCCCGTAGGAGTTTGGCTTCTCCCCTAGGGGTCTGGTCTTGACTGGTCTTGTTTGATCATGTCTGGGCTTGTCTGGTCTGGTTTGGTCTAGTCTGGCCTTCTCTGCTCTAGTCTGGTCTTGACTGGTCTTGTCCTACTTGTCTGGTTTTGTAGGGTCTTGTCTGATCTTGTCTAGGCATGTCTGCGCTTGTTTGGTCTTGTTTGGGCTTGTCTGGTCTTGTCTGGTCTTATCTGGTCTTGTCTGGTCTTATCTGATCTTGTTTGGAATTGTCTGGTCTTGTATGGTCTGTATGTTCTTGTCTTGCCTTGTCTGGTCTTGTCTATCTTGTCTGTTCATGTCTGGTCATATCTGGTCTTGTCTGGTCTTGTTTGGTCTTGCCTGGTTTTGTGTGATCTTGTCTGGTTTTGTGTGGTCTTGTCTGGTCTCGTCTAATCTCGCTTAGTCTTGTCTACGCTTGCTTAGTTAAGTATCAAAAGAACCCTATTTAGTAATTTTACTCATGAAGTTATATCTGACTCACTAGCCATATGCTGCCTACACCTGGTCTATTACAATATAGTAAATGTATTATTAATAATCCATCAATCAATTAGCGTCATGTGAGTTTGTTAATTGAATTAGTTGGTTAAAAGCTTTTGAAAACAAAAAATCAATAATACTATATTTCAAGCAAAATTCAATATAAAAGTTTAAAAAATTAGAATTTTATTTACTTAACGAATAAATTTGTGAATGTAATAATTAACGCAGCGGCTTAAAATTAAAATACTGCTTTGTTTTAATGAATAGGATGGTTGCGATCGTTGCTACGTAGTACCAATCCATACTTACACTGAATTGTTAAATTCGCTATGTTTAAGGCCGCGGCCGCACTACGGATTTTTTCGCGCGGGCGGTAACCGCCATAACGGGAAACCGCTCGAGAAACACACAGTACGTTATGGGAAAAATCAGTCGCGGGAAAAAACCGCAAGTGATGCCGCTTGTATTAGCTTACTAGAGTCACAAAATCAAGCGATTAAAAATCACGGCGGTTTAACCGTAGTGCGGCCTAGGCCTTACTTGAGTCACAAAAGAACGCGATTAAAAACCGCGGCGGTTTTTAGCCGTTTTTAACTACGGTTTGTTTCCGCGAGCGGTAACCGCTATAACCGCGAAACCGCTCGAGAAACACACAGTACGCTATGGGAGAAAAAAATGCGGCCTAGTGCTAAGGCTTAGGCAGCATTATGGCTAAACCGCCGCGGTTTTTATTCGCGTGATTCTGTGACTCAAGTAAGGCCTTGGCCGCACTACGGCTAAGCCGTCGCGGTTTTTAATAGCGTGATTCTGTGAGTCAAGTAAGCTAATACAAGCGGCCTCACATGCGGTTTTTTCCCGCGACTGATTTTGCCCCTAGCGTACTGTGTGTTTCTCGTGCGCTTTCGCGCTTATTGCGGTTACCGCTCGCGGGAAAAAACCGTAGTGCGGCCTCGGCCTAAGCTAATACGCAGTTTTTAATAGCGTGATTCTGTGAGTCAAGTAAGCTAATCCAAGCGGCCTCACATGCGTTTTTTTCCCGCGACAGATTTTCCCATAGCGTACTGTATGTTTCTCGAGCGGTTTCGCGGTTACCGCTCGCGGGAAAAAAAACCGTAGTGCGGCCTCGGATTAATTTTGGTTAAAACATAGTGAATTTATCAATTCACTGCTTTGTTTTCGTCCAAACAATTACTTTTTTATCACGTTTGTTATCAAAATATTGAAATGTAAAAGTTTTTTTTTTAATGAATAAACGTGATTTTTTAATGAATTAAGATTAACAATTTAGTTCAACAGTTATTAATTTGGATCAATGTTATCAAGAATTTGACATTCAAACCACAAGTTGTAATAAACTGATTTTGAATGTGATGTTTGTTTACTTTAGGCAAACAAAACAACTTCATTATTTATTGTTTATTAAAAATTTTAACTTGCTGCGTATGCTGCAAAAAAATGTAAAATCGATCACATAATATTTCTTTATGTTTGAAGAAAAATATAAACATGAACATGAGAAAATAATCGACTTGCAAATAAAGGAAATATGTTTTGGATTTACTGCTCAAACATAACAAGGATTAGAAAAAAAAATTACAATTACTTATTGTAAATATCACCGGTCTATCAAAATTTGTGCCTATTCAGGGTTACAAGCAACAATTAGACCAGTGGTGCGCAAACCGTGAGTCGCCACCCCCAGAGGGGGTGTTTTGGGTCGTTGAATTCATAATAAAATTCTTATTATGATAAGGTTGTGTGTGTAAGTATCAGGTAGCAGTAAAATATCAAGTATCAGATCAAATTTGAGGGTTGTTAAATTTTGGGTTGCAAATGAAAATAGTTTTTCCAGGTTTTTCCAGGTTTAGCCAGGTATTTTTAAATCTCTCTTAAGCTTCCTAGGATATATATGTCGTAGTTATATGGTGTAATCCGTCAGATTGTGTAGAACAGAGTCTTTTCATAATTTGACGGCGGTTCATGTATTACACGATAGGACTAGGCAGTTCATGAAACAGCCACACATATATTTGTTTATTTATATCTTTTTTAATAGGTCTGATAATTAAGACAAGTAGTTTTATACTATCAAATGATTGCACTTAGTCATTTCGTGAAACGTCAAATCGGTAAGTAATTCAGATTCTTTAATCCTAGTTAAATATAATGCCGCCTAAAATTGGTGGTTTTATGAAGTACATGATCTGCCGTCTCATTGTTTACACAATCTGACGAATTTCACTATGTTACTACGACATATATATATATATATATATATATATATATATATATATATATATATATATATATATATATTGTTTTCTCGGGGATTCCGCGTTGATGCTAAGGGTTGGCTCTGAAAAGAACCGGATTCTCAACGTTTCGGCGAACTAACATTCGCCATTTTCAAGAGATATATGCGTCCGTACGGGTCAACCGTTAGACGCATACTGAGAGCTCGTTCGTGCGATGCGACTACTTATGGCTGTCTGGCTTCGGGTCATGCGCGTTGTGTGCGGTGCTTCGGTTCGGTTGTTTGTTTGTCTTGTTGGTCGTACATGAGTCTGGGGTGTCTGGGATTGCATATTGAGGGTGGATATGATCGGTCGCCATGCTGGGGGCAGTCTCAAGGAATCGTCTCTCGTATTCATGCAGTAGTCTCGTTTTTCTATCTCTATGGCTTCTCTGTATACTCGTGACATTTCGTGGCTAATCTGTGCAACAGTCCTTGAATTTCTGAAGTCCATCCAGTGACCGGTGTTTGTGTGTTGGACAAGTGCCGATGAAACTTTGTCTCTGTGTCTGACTTAAACTACATGTTCTTGAATCCTATCAGATATTTTTTTCTATTGGTACGGCCAATGTAGGTTCGTTAACATGTTCCGCAAGGTATTTCGTAAATTCCATGGGATTCTAACGGGATGGTGTCTTTAACGCTGCGTAGCATGGAGGATATTTTCTGGTTAGGTTTGAAAATGGTGTCGATGTTGTGTGTTTTAAGGATTCTGGCGATTTTGTCAGTTGATCCATGAACATATGGTAGGTATTCTGTGCTAACGGGTTTCTAGCGTTCTTCAGTTCTTTGGCTACTGTTCTATGTACGACGGAAAGCTCTGGATATTAAGCTGTTTGGATATCCATTTGAAGAAAGAGCTTCTCGTAGGTTCCTCAATTGTTTCGGTAAGTTAAGCTGGTCGGCTAGTCTTTTGGATCGGGTGGTAAGAGTGTTGACTACAGATGCTAGTTGTTTGGGATGATGGTGCGAAGAAGCGTTCAGATATCTGTCTGTGTGGGTTGGTTTCCGGTACACAATGTGGCTCAAAGTGCCGTCAGGTTTCTTCTGTACCAAAACATCCAAGAAAGGAAGTTGTTGATGCTTTTCTATCTCCATTGTGAATTTAATTTGGTCGTGTTGGGAGTTAAGATGGTTAAGGAATTTGTCCAGCTCTGGTCTGCCGTGGGGCCAGATTACAAATGTGTCGTCAACATATCTTAACCAGAGTGTAGGTTTAAGTGTGGCTGATGAGATTGCCTTTTTCTCAAAATCTGTAAGAAATATGTTGGCTATTTCTGGTGATAGAGGTGAACCCATTGGTGCTCCTAGGACTTGTTTGTATATTTGACCATCGTACCTGAAGTATGTATTCTTTAAACAATGTTCTGCCAGATCTGATACATACTTTTCTGGTTTTAATTTTGATCTTATGATGTTTAAGGCCTCAGGGACCGGTACTTTTGTGAATAAAGATACAATATCAAAGCTCACAAGGAGGTGGACGGGCCGGAGATTTTTCAGTTTGTCTATGAAGTGTTCAGCATTGCGGACTAAATGTTTCGCAAGAAGTTGGACCGGTGAACCAACGGAGCTTACTATTGGTCGTAGTGGGGCTCCATCTTTGTGGATCTTTGGTAAACCATATATCTTGGGACACCGTGAAGATTTCTCCCTTGGTATAAGATAATTCATTGTTTCCTTGTCAATGCTAGAGCTTAGGATCTTTTGTCTGGTAGTTTTCTCTAGATAGGTTGTGGGGTCCGTTGTACTGGGTAGATAAGCTGGATCATCTAAGATTGTGGTCATTTTTTGTTTATAGTCAGCACTGTTTATGACTACAGAGCAATTTCCCTTGTCAGTTGGCAGGACCACAATGGTGTTGTTTTCTCTTAGTGCCTTGAGGGCTTTGAATTCCTCGTATGAGATGTTTCTTGTCGGTGGCTTGGCAGATCTTAAAATGTGGCATGTTTCCTGTCTTATTGTCTCGGCTAATGTGGCAGGGAGTTGTGAGATAGCAGTCTCGACACCAGTGATTATGTCTTCTTTGGGAAGGCGAGTTGGTGCTATTGCAAAGTTAAAACCCTTGGCCAGTACGGATTTGGTAGGTTCGTCTAGGGGCTGGTCTGAAAGATTGTTAACCACTTTGTCGATGTTGAGTGGTTTTGGTGCAGGTTTTTGTCTCCGTCTGAGAAGGTTGTATTTTTCTTTCTGTCTATTGGTAATTAATAATCTATTCTGTTCGGCTCTGTTGTTAGATATTAAGTCTATCTGTTGCCAGAGGAGAGGGTGTAGCGAAGTGGTTAGAGCTATGTGGGTTGTCAGGATATTTTGACTGATGCTGTCAAGTTTCTGTCGTTTGGTTTGGATTTCGTCCCGAAGCAAAACTTGGCTTGCGTTGTGTAGTATTTTGTTTGACCTGGCTGTCGGATTTTGGTGTGACAGCCTTATGCAGACGGGTGTTATGTCTGTGTCTCTACAGCGACGTAAAAATGCTAAATCGCATAATAATTGAGAGCGCTTTGTCCGTAGTTTCTCGAAACTACGGGTGAGGTGGTAAATTTCCTCCTCGTGGAGGTTTATAATGTTGTATTTGAGGTTTTCGCGGATAAATACCTGTGTTGTATTGTTTTCTCGGGGATTCCGCGTTGATACTGAGGGTTGGCTCTGAAAAGAACCGGTAGATCGGTTCTTTTAAGAGCCAACCCTCATATATATATATATATATATATATATATATATATATATATATATATATATATATATATATATATTATGACTAATTTTGGGATGCTGAATCGATGGTAAAAACTGGAAGTCTCTGTGATAAGCCCTTCAAAAGTAATGACATCGTAAAATCTGTGGAAAATACGAGAGAATGTAATTTGTTAAAACCACTGGAATTAACCAATTACACTGGAATTGATATAATGTTGATATTGATGATATTAATGTTTTAACCACACTTATAATAAGTAAAAACTTGAAAATGACACTTGAAAATGACCTTTAACAGTCGAAACTCGAACCGTGATAAGTGTAGAAATTTTATCTTCTGTGAAAAATATGTTATATAATATTTTTACATATTAAAAGTTTGGCTTAAACAGTGAATTTATCAATTTAAAGTGGGTCTAAAAGTGTTTTCCGTGCCGTTTCCGTGCTATTTACAACAAATATACAAATTGCATTTAGCTACCCACTTCCGTCCGCGAGATATGACTTGAATTGACAAAATCGAGCGAAATTTCGAGAAATTTGGTCGCTCAGCCAGGGAAATGGGAAACTAATTAATATTTTTAAGGAAATCTTGAGCTTTCCTTATAAATGCTTTCCCTACAAGTGCTTTCGCTGCTTTTTGTGCTTTTTTTAGGAAAAATGACCTCCTGAAATCGATGACGCAATACGTTTTTAATTATCTGCAACCGTTCTCGAGATATAGACTTATAAAATTCAAAATTTTGGGAAATTTTAATTCAGAATTTCGCAATAACAAATGGAATCTTTCAAAACAATTTCAGCACATCGATTTGCTCGTTTTGTCGTTTAGTTTCAGTTTGCCGAAAATGATTTCGCTGGGATTTGTAATGGGAGAGGTTTCTAAAACTTTTTCCTGATCAAAATGATGATTTTTTTTGGAAAATTTTAGGGCCGTGTTTTCAGTTTATCCGAAGGAAATGGAAGTGTTGAACACTATTTTCCAATTTATTTCATTGAAATGGTCAAAATACCCAAGATACCGACTATTAACCAATTTTTAGCCATTTCCTCTGATTTATTATGAGAACATACCTTACGCATCTTTCGAGACCAAATTTATGCAAATCGGTTGAAAATTGGCCGAGAAGTGATTTAAAACGTAAGAATCCTTCAGCGGATCGATGGCTGGTTCGATGGAATTTTTTAATTAAATGCTTCCTAGGAATATGATATATGTTTTCCGATTAATTTTGCGATCCTGAATCGATTGGTGTAAACTTGAAGTCTCTGTGATAAGCCGTTCAAAATTTATAACATCGTAAAATCTGCTTAAAATGCGAGAAAATGTATTTATTATCCCGCCATCTTTCCCTGTTCCCGGATTCCCTCGTTGCTTGTGTTATCGTGCTGTTGGTTATTGCCTCGATAGTGTCGGTCCACCTCATCGGCGATCTTCCTCTTGGTCTTTTTCCTACCATTTTCCCCTGTACCAGCAGTTTTTCTAGGTTGTTATCATCTCTTCTATTGATGTGGCCGAAAAATTTTAGGATTCTAATAGATACAATCTGTGACAGTTGCTGTTCATTTATTTCTTTATTAATAGATACGTTAGTTTTGTGAGCTGTCCATGGGACACGTAGTATTCGCCTCCATCACCACATCTCACATGCATCAATTTTTCATCTATCCTGTTTTTTAATTGTCCATGATTCGGAACCATAAAGTAGTACTGGGAATACCATTGTTTTTATCATTTGCTTTTTAGTGTTTAGAGTTATATCACTATCCTATATATATATATATATATATATATATATATATATATATATATATATATATATATATATACATATATATATATATATATATATATATATATATATATATATATATATATATATATATATATATATATATATATATATATATTTTTATTTCTTTATTAATAGATACGTTAGTTTTGTGAGCTGTCCATGGGACACGTAGTATTCACCTCCATCACCACATCTCACATGCATCAATTTTTCGTCTATCCTGTTTTTTAATTGTCCATGATTCGGAACCATAAAGTAGTACTGGGAATACCAGTGTTTTTATCATTTGCTTTTTAGTGTTTAGAGTTATATCACTATCCTATATATATATATTATATATATATATATACATATATATATATATATATATATATATATATATATATATATATATATATATATATATATAGATATAACATATATATATATATATATATATATATATATATATATATATATATATATATATATATTATGACTCATTTTGGGATGCTGAATCGATGGTAAAAACTAGAAGTATCTGTGATAAGCCCTTCAAAAGTAATGACATCGTAAAATCTGTGGAAAATACGAGAGAATGTAATTTGTTAAAACCACTGGAATTAACCAATTACACTGGAATTGATAAATTCACTATGTTTTAACCACACTTATAATAAATAAAAACTTGAAAATGACACTTGAAAATGACCTTTAACAGTCGAAACTCGAACCGTGATAAGTGTAGAAATTTTATCTTCGGTGAAAAATATGTATATAATATTTTTACATATTAAAAGTTTGGCTTAAACAGTGAATTTATCAATTTAAAGTGGGTCTAAAAGTGTTTTCCGTGCCGTTTCCTTGCTATTTACAACAAATATACAAATTGCATTTAGCTACCCACTTCCGTCCGCGAGATATGACTTGAATTGACTAAATCGAGCGAAATTTCGAGAAATTTGGTCGCTCAGGCAGGGAAATGAGAAACTAATTAATATTTTTAAGGAAATCTTGAGCTTTCCTTATTAATGCTTTCCCTACAAGTGCTTTCCCTGCTTTTTGTGCTTTTTTTAGGAAAAATGTCCTCCTTAAATCGATGACGCAATACGTTTTTAATTATCTGCAACCGTTCTCGAGATATAGACTTATAAAATTCAAAATTTTGGGAAATTTTAAATCAGAATTTCGCAATAACAAATTGAATCTTTCAAAACAATTTCAGCACATCGATTTGCTCGTTTTGTCGTTTAGTTTAGATAGTCTAGATATATATAGTCTATAGTCTAGATATATATATATATATATCGAGGTGTATAGTCCACCCTACCTACATCGACGCCGATAAATGTCAACGAACACGTCATATACCATTACGAAAACTGGTGTTGCGTTTCGCAAATTTGAATATCGCTCGCATATTTTGGACTTTTTGATTTAAGTTTTATGGCAATAAATACAAACTAAATGAGAAAATAATGGTATAGGTGTAATGTGTAAATCATAAAGTATAGGGTATAAAAAAAAACAAGTAAATTTAACTCACTTGCGTATCCCCTATTGCTTTGGAACCGATTTTACTTGGTTCGTGGCGTTGGATATATTTGGGACATCTGACGACGGCATAAAATTATGCTCTATAACCGTCGAACAATAACAATTTTTACAACTTTATTGACAAGACTAGACAGACAAGACTAGACGGACAAGACTAGACAGACAAGACTAGACAGACAAGACTAGACAGACAAGACTAGACAGACAAGACTAGACAGACAAGACTAGACAGACAAGACTAGACAGACAAGACTAGACAGACAAGACTAGACAGACAAGACTAGACAGACAAGACTAGACAGACAAGACTAGACAGACAAGACTAGACAGACAAGACTAGACAGACAAGACTAGACAGACAAAACTAGACAGACAAGACTAGACAGACAAGACTAGACAGACAAGACTAGACAGACAAGACTAGACAGACAAGACTAGACAGACAAGACTAGACAGACAAGACTAGACAGACAAGACTAGACAGACAAGACTAGACAGACAAGACTAGACAGACAAGACTAGACAGACAAGACTAGACAGACAAGACTAGACAGACAAGACTAGACAGACAAGACTAGACAGACAAGACTAGACAGACAAGACTAGACAGACAAGACTAGACAGACAAGACTAGACAGACAAGACTAGACAAACAAGACTAGACAGACAAGACTAGACAGACAAGACTAGACAGACAAGACTAGACAGACAAGACTAGACAGACAAGACTAGACAGACAAGACTAGACAGACAAGACTAGACAGACAAGACTAGAGAGACAAGACTAGACAGACAAGACTAGACAGACAAGACTAGACAGACAAGACTAGACAGACAAGACTAGACAGACAAGACTAGACAGACAAGACTAGACAGACAAGACTAGACAGACAAGACTAGACAGACAAGACTAGACAGACAAGACTAGACAGACAAGACTAGACAGACAAGACTAGACAGACAAGACTAGACAGACAAGACTAGACAGACAAGACTAGACAGACAAGACTAGACAGACAAGACTAGACAGACAAGACTAGACAGACAAGACTAGACAGACAAGACTAGACAGACAAGACTAGACAGACAAGACTAGACAGACAAGACTAGACAGACAAGACTAGACAGACAAGACTAGACAGACAAGACTAGACAGACAAGACTAGACAGACAAGACTAGACAGACAAGACTAGACAGACAAGACTAGACAGACAAGACTAGACAGACAAGACTAGACAGACAAGACTAGACAGACAAGACTAGACAGACAAGACTAGACAGACAAGAGACAAGACTAGACAGACAAGACTAGACAGACAAGACTAGACAGACAAGACTAGACAGACAAGACTAGACAGACAAGACTAGACAGACAAGACTAGACAGACAAGACTAGACAGACAAGACTAGACAGACAAGACTAGACAGACAAGACTAGACAGACAAGACTAGACAGACAAGACTAGACAGACAAGACTAGACAGACAAGACTAGACAGACAAGACTAGACAGACAAGACTAGACAGACAAGACTAGACAGACAAGACTAGACAGACAAGACTAGACAGACAAGACTAGACAGACAAGACTAGACAGACAAGACTAGACAGACAAGACTAGACAGACAAGACTAGACAGACAAGACTAGACAGACAAGACTAGACAGACAAGACTAGACAGACAAGACTAGACAGACAAGACTAGACAGACAAGACTAGACAGACAAGACTAGACAGACAAGACTAGACAGACAAGACTAGACAGACAAGACTAGACAGACAAGACTAGACAGACAAGACTAGACAGACAAGACTAGACAGACAAGACTAGACAGACAAGACTAGACAGACAAGACTAGACAGACAAGACTAGACAGACAAGACTAGACAGACAAGACTAGACAGACAAGACTAGACAGACAAGACTAGACAGACAAGACTAGACAGACAAGACTAGACAGACAAGACTAGACAGACAAGACTAGACAGACAAGACTAGACAGACAAGACTAGACAGACAAGACTAGACAGACAAGACTAGACAGACAAGACTAGACAGACAAGACTAGACAGACAAGACTAGACAGACAAGACTAGACAGACAAGACTAGACAGACAAGACTAGACAGACAAGACTAGACAGACAAGACTAGACAGACAAGACTAGACAGACAAGACTAGACAGACAAGACTAGACAGACAAGACTAGACAGACAAGACTAGACAGACAAGACTAGACAGACAAGACTAGACAGACAAGACTAGACAGACAAGACTAGACAGACAAGACTAGACAGACAAGACTAGACAGACAAGACTAGACAGACAAGACTAGACAGACAAGACTAGACAGACAAGACTAGACAGACAAGACTAGACAAGACTAGACAGACAAGACTAGACAGACAAGACTAGACAGACAAGACTAGACAGACAAGACTAGACAGACAAGACTAGACAGACAAGACTAGACAGACAAGACTAGACAGACAAGACTAGACAGACAAGACTAGACAGACAAGACTAGACAGACAAGACTAGACAGACAAGACTAGACAGACAAGACTAGACAGACAAGACTAGACAGACAAGACTAGACAGACAAGACTAGACAGACAAGACTAGACAGACAAGACTAGACAGACAAGACTAGACAGACAAGACTAGACAGACAAGACTAGACAGACAAGACTAGACAGACAAGACTAGACAGACAAGACTAGACAGACAAGACTAGACAGACAAGACTAGACAGACAAGACTAGACAGACAAGACTAGACAGACAAGACTAGACAGACAAGACTAGACAGACAAGACTAGACAGACAAGACTAGACAGACAAGACTAGACAGACAAGACTAGACAGACAAGACTAGACAGACAAGACTAGACAGACAAGACTAGACAGACAAGACTAGACAGACAAGACTAGACAGACAAGACTAGACAGACAAGACTAGACAGACAAGACTAGACAGACAAGACTAGACAGACAAGACTAGACAGACAAGACTAGACAGACAAGACTAGACAGACAAGACTAGACAGACAAGACTAGACAGACAAGACTAGAGCAGACAAGACTAGACAGACAAGACTAGACAGACAAGACTAGACAGACAAGACTAGACAAACAAGACTAGACAGACAAGACTAGACAGACAAGACTAGACAGACAAGACTAGACAGACAAGACTAGACAGACAAGACTAGACAGACAAGACTCACCAAATCCCCTATTCCACCTTGGCTTTTAGTATGCGCCACCCCGGTATCGCATATATTGCATTCATTCAAGGTGGGCAGCCCGGACGGTTAATGAAAACCGCTCTAGTTGTCGCCTCCCCGACCAGGATTCGAACCCGGGTCTCCCGCATTGAAAGGCGGGTAAGACAGACAAGACTAGACAGACTAGACAGACAAGACTAGACAGACAAGACTAGACAGACAAGACTAGACAGACAAGACTAGACAGACAAGACTAGACAGACAAGACTAGACAGACAAGACTAGACAGACAAGACTAGACAGACAAGACTAGACAGACAAGACTAGACAGACAAGACACAGACTAGACAGACAAGACTAGACAGACAAGACTAGACAGACAAGACTAGACAGACAAGACTAGACAGACAAGACTAGACAACAGACAAGACTAGACAGACAAGACTAGACAGACAAGACTAGACAGACAAGACTAGACAGACAAGACTAGACAGACAAGACTAGACAGACAAGACTAGACAGACAAGACTAGACAGACAAGACTAGACAGACAGACAGACAGAGACTAGACAGACAAGACTAGACAGACAAGACTAGACAGACAAGACTAGACAGACAAGACTAGACAGACAAGACTAGACAGACAAGACTAGACAGACAAGACTAGACAGACAAGACTAGACAGACAAGACTAGACAGACAAGACTAGACAGACAAGACTAGACAGACAAGACTAGACAGACAAGACTAGACAGACAAGACTAGACAGACAAGACTAGACAGACAAGACTAGACAGACAAGACTAGACAGACAAGACTAGACAGACAAGACTAGACAGACAAGACTAGACAGACAAGACTAGACAGACAAGACTAGACAGACAAGACTAGACAGACAAGACTAGACAGACAAGACTAGACAGACAAGACTAGACAGACAAGACTAGACAGACAAGACTAGACAGACAAGACTAGACAGACAAGACTAGACAGACAAGACTAGACAGACAAGACTAGACAGACAAGACTAGACAGACAAGACTAGACAGACAAGACTAGACAGACAAGACTAGACAGACAAGACTAGACAGACAAGACTAGACAGACAAGACTAGACAGACAAGACTAGACAGACAAGACTAGACAGACAAGACTAGACAGACAAGACTAGACAGACAAGACTAGACAGACAAGACTAGACAGACAAGACTAGACAGACAAGACTAGACAGACAAGACTAGACAGACAAGACTAGACAGACAAGACTAGACAGACAAGACTAGACAGACAAGACTAGACAGACAAGACTAGACAGACAAGACTAGACAGACAAGACTAGACAGACAAGACTAGACAGACAAGACTAGACAGACAAGACTAGACAGACAAGACTAGACAGACAAGACTAGACAGACAAGACTAGACAGACAAGACTAGACAGACAAGACTAGACAGACAAGACTAGACAGACAAGACTAGACAGACAAGACTAGACAGACAAGACTAGACAGACAAGACTAGACAGACAAGACTAGACAGACAAGACTAGACAGACAAGACTAGACAGACAAGACTAGACAGACAAGACTAGACAGACAAGACTAGACAGACAAGACTAGACAGACAAGACTAGACAGACAAGACTAGACAGACAAGACTAGACAGACAAGACTAGACAGACAAGACTAGACAGACAAGACTAGACAGACAAGACTAGACAGACAAGACTAGACAGACAAGACTAGACAGACAAGACTAGACAGACAAGACTAGACAGACAAGACTAGACAGACAAGACTAGACAGACAAGACTAGACAGACAAGACTAGACAGACAAGACTAGACAGACAAGACTAGACAGACAAGACTAGACAGACAAGACTAGACAGACAAGACTAGACAGACAAGACTAGACAGACAAGACTAGACAGACAAGACTAGACAGACAAGACTAGACAGACAAGACTAGACAGACAAGACTAGACAGACAAGACTAGACAGACAAGACTAGACAGACAAGACTAGACAGACAAGACTAGACAGACAAGACTAGACAGACAAGACTAGACAGACAAGACTAGACAGACAAGACTAGACAGACAAGACTAGACAGACAAGACTAGACAGACAAGACTAGACAGACAAGACTAGACAGACAAGACTAGACAGACAAGACTAGACAGACAAGACTAGACAGACAAGACTAGACAGACAAGACTAGACAGACAAGACTAGACAGACAAGACTAGACAGACAAGACTAGACAGACAAGACTAGACAGACAAGACTAGACAGACAAGACTAGACAGACAAGACTAGACAGACAAGACTAGACAGACAAGACTAGACAGACAAGACTAGACAAGACTAGACAGACAAGACTAGACAGACAAGACTAGACAGACAAGACTAGACAGACAAGACTAGACAGACAAGACTAGACAGACAAGACTAGACAGACAAGACTAGACAGACAAGACTAGACAGACAAGACTAGACAGACAAGACTAGACAGACAAGACTAGACAGACAAGACTAGACAGACAAGACTAGACAGACAAGACTAGACAGACAAGACTAGACAGACAAGACTAGACAGACAAGACTAGACAGACAAGACTAGACAGACAAGACTAGACAGACAAGACTAGACAGACAAGACTAGACAGACAAGACTAGACAGACAAGACTAGACAGACAAGACTAGACAGACAAGACTAGACAGACAAGACTAGACAGACAAGACTAGACAGACAAGACTAGACAGACAAGACTAGACAGACAAGACTAGACAGACAAGACTAGACAGACAAGACTAGACAGACAAGACTAGACAGACAAGACTAGACAGACAAGACTAGACAGACAAGACTAGACAGACAAGACTAGACAGACAAGACTAGACAGACAAGACTAGACAGACAAGACTAGACAGACAAGACTAGACAGACAAGACTAGACAGACAAGACTAGACAGACAAGACTAGACAGACAAGACTAGACAGACAAGACTAGACAGACAAGACTAGACAGACAAGACTAGACAGACAAGACTAGACAGACAAGACTAGACAGACAAGACTAGACAGACAAGACTAGACAGACAAGACTAGACAGACAAGACTAGACAGACAAGACTAGACAGACAAGACTAGACAGACAAGACTAGACAGACAAGACTAGACAGACAAGACTAGACAGACAAGACTAGACAGACAAGACTAGACAGACAAGACTAGACAGACAAGACTAGACAGACAAGACTAGACAGACAAGACTAGACAGACAAGACTAGACAGACAAGACTAGACAGACAAGACTAGACAGACAAGACTAGACAGACAAGACTAGACAGACAAGACTAGACAGACAAGACTAGACAGACAAGACTAGACAGACAAGACTAGACAGACAAGACTAGACAGACAAGACTAGACAGACAAGACTAGACAGACAAGACTAGACAGACAAGACTAGACAGACAAGACTAGACAGACAAGACTAGACAGACAAGACTAGACAGACAAGACTAGACAGACAAGACTAGACAGACAAGACTAGACAGACAAGACTAGACAGACAAGACTAGACAGACAAGACTAGACAGACAAGACTAGACAGACAAGACTAGACAGACAAGACTAGACAGACAAGACTAGACAGACAAGACTAGACAGACAAGACTAGACAGACAAGACTAGACAGACAAGACTAGACAGACAAGACTAGACAGACAAGACTAGACAGACAAGACTAGACAGACAAGACTAGACAGACAAGACTAGACAGACAAGACTAGACAGACAAGACTAGACAGACAAGACTAGACAGACAAGACTAGACAGACAAGACTAGACAGACAAGACTAGACAGACAAGACTAGACAGACAAGACTAGACAGACAAGACTAGACAGACAAGACTAGACAGACAAGACTAGACAGACAAGACTAGACAGACAAGACTAGACAGACAAGACTAGACAGACAAGACTAGACAGACAAGACTAGACAGACAAGACTAGACAGACAAGACTAGACAGACAAGACTAGACAGACAAGACTAGACAGACAAGACTAGACAGACAAGACTAGACAGACAAGACTAGACAGACAAGACTAGACAGACAAGACTAGACAGACAAGACTAGACAGGACAAGACTAGACAGACAAGACTAGACAGACAAGACTAGACAGACAAGACTAGACAGACAAGACTAGACAGACAAGACTAGACAGACAAGACTAGACAGACAAGACTAGACAGACAAGACTAGACAGACAAGACTAGACAGACAAGACTAGACAGACAAGACTAGACAGACAAGACTAGACAGACAAGACTAGACAGACAAGACTAGACAGACAAGACTAGACAGACAAGACTAGACAGACAAGACTAGACAGACAAGACTAGACAGACAAGACTAGACAGACAAGACTAGACAGACAAGACTAGACAGACAAGACTAGACAGACAAGACTAGACAGACAAGACTAGACAGACAAGACTAGACAGACAAGACTAGACAGACAAGACTAGACAGACAAGACTAGACAGACAAGACTAGACAGACAAGACTAGACAGACAAGACTAGACAGACAAGACTAGACAGACAAGACTAGACAGACAAGACTAGACAGACAAGACTAGACAGACAAGACTAGACAGACAAGACTAGACAGACAAGACTAGACAGACAAGACTAGACAGACAAGACTAGACAGACAAGACTAGACAGACAAGACTAGACAGACAAGACTAGACAGACAAGACTAGACAGACAAGACTAGACAGACAAGACTAGACAGACAAGACTAGACAGACAAGACTAGACAGACAAGACTAGACAGACAAGACTAGACAGACAAGACTAGACAGACAAGACTAGACAGACAAGACTAGACAGACAAGACTAGACAGACAAGACTAGACAGACAAGACTAGACAGACAAGACTAGACAGACAAGACTAGACAGACAAGACTAGACAGACAAGACTAGACAGACAAGACTAGACAGACAAGACTAGACAGACAAGACTAGACAGACAAGACTAGACAGACAAGACTAGACAGACAAGACTAGACAGACAAGACTAGACAGACAAGACTAGACAGACAAGACTAGACAGACAAGACTAGACAGACAAGACTAGACAGACAAGACTAGACAGACAAGACTAGACAGACAAGACTAGACAGACAAGACTAG